>JANAVB010025196.1:25394811-25475191 GCA_029216955.1 Iris pallida | reverse complement strand
TCATGAGGTGTAGGTAATTGGAATTGGTTCAGTCCTCACATAAGAATTCTCTTTTAAGGCATATGAGGCCAATTCAATATCGCACCTCATGGACCAACTCCGATTCGAATCACACCGCGTTTCCAACAAGTGGTATCAAAGCCCAAGGTTACAGGGCTGGTTTGGACGGCTCTAATTGATTCGCGACAGATGGTGATCAACGTTTATCGGATTATACGGACTTTTCTCAAGTTGGGCTTGGGAACGTTTATAGGATTATACTGACTTTTCTCAAGGTGGAGTAGAGCTTTTCTCAAGGTAGAGTAGGAGCATGAGGTACGGTTCGGGTCAGCGTTCCCAACAACATATTGGAGAGTGGTGACATATACGAAACTGAGATCTACTAGTGGAAAAAATCCTACATCTTTATTGATTCAATCCAAGGCGACATTATCTTATGATTTGCAGAATGTCAGGTCATTGTCACTGTGATAGAGTCGTGGGATGGCTTATTCTGCATTTGGGGGAACAGTTCCAATTTCTCTGCTAACTATCAGTTGAGATGAATGTCACGCTGCATCGAAAATTTGATCATATATATATTTTGTAGGTTCGCACAAAAGTAAGATAATTGAACTTCTACTCTATAAACTGGAAGCTCGTAGTCACGAGAAACTTGTGATACTTATGTTGCTAGCTGCTTAGAACATATAATGCAAGAAAAAAAAGGTTTCATTACTGTTTTATTTTATATATCTTCAATGAAAGATGACAAAGAACCAAATATATATTGGAAAGATAATCTTATAAGGCATAATCTTGATGTCATGCATATCGAAAAGAATGTGTTGATAATGTCTTCAATACCGTCATAGATATTAAAGAAAAGACGAAAGACAATCCAAAAGCAAGAAAAGATATGGCCGAGATATGCAAACGTCTTGATCTAAACTTGATAGAAAGGGGAGCTGGTGGTCAATTAAGTAAGCCTATAGCGCCATATACATTGAGCAAGGAAGATAGATTAATAATCTGCATGTTGATATCTACTTTAAGATTTTCGACGGCTATGTGTCGAATTTGTCTAGATGCGTTGATCTCAATGAACGCAAGCTAACAGGAATGAAAAGTCACGACTGCCACGTGTTTATGGAAAGATTACTGCCCATTGCTTTAAGAGAGTTGTTGTCTTCTGCTGTATGGGTTCCGTTGGCCGAGCTGTCTACATTCTTCAGGAATATCTGTTCAACTAAGCTGACGGTGCAACATATGGTACAACTTGGAAAAGATTGTCTTAACAATTTGCAAGTTAGAAAAAATTTTCACCGGACTTTTCGACAGCATGGAGCATCTACCGATTCATCTACATAATGGTTGCAGGTTCTCAAGTGTAAAGTTATCAAACATTTACAGCAGCCTAACATATTGACCTTGTCGCATAGTTTCTAACACCTAACCTACTCTTTTATCGACACTGAATTGCTTCATTAATTCATGTACTGATTTGATAACCTTCAACTTAAACTACCATAGAGTGATGATGTTCATTTGACCTGTCTCTCTCTCTCTCTCTCTCTCTCTCCTCTCTCTCTCTCTCTGTGATGTGTTACATTCTTTGTTTTCAGGAAGGACCTAGTCGGTTCATGGGAGTCTCGTGTGCGTGTCCAAAAGTCTGTCACGACACAGTAGGGGAGTTGAATGGATGCATGCCTTGACATCTAGAAAGTCTAGAAAGTGCCTGACCTGAGGAGTGAGGAGGATGAATCAGTAGATGTTCAAGTTTTCAAACCGATAGATCTTTGATGTTGAACTTGAAGGCTAACTCTGGGACAGGATGACATATGTTAAATTCTACTCGAGCCGTGAGCAGTTTTGGTTCAAGGAAAGGAAAGGAAATAAATTCCTTGTTCTTTTCCTGTCCTTAGGAAAATGCAATTTTCATCCATTCTTCTTTCATGTGTTTGAAAGAGAAAAAAGAAATTAGAAGGAAAAGTGAATTTCTATAGTGGAAAAGTGAATCCTTGGTTGGATAGGAAAACCATTTTTCTCCTTATTTTCTTTTTCTACTGGAATCATTTTTCTTTTATCCTACTTTCCTTTGACATCCAAATATAGGAAATGAATGGTTTTTCTTTCCCACCCCGTGATTCTGCCAACCAAAGAAAGCCTAAGTGCCCTATTCTCTTGGCTAGCTAAAAGATTGCTAGGTGCATGAAACTCAAGCTTTCAAGATGATATGGGGATATTCCAGCAATCTACAACAATGTTAGCTAACACCATATTCACATACCAAGAACATACTTATTTTAGTTTCAACCATGGATAAAGAACCTACACGACTATGTTCTGTCAATTGCTATGAATCCAACCAATAGAGCCACCAGAATATAGTCCTACATTTGGAAAACATTTTTCTTGCTAACTTCAGTTCCTACTCCTTCAGCTTCATGTTTCTTCTTCTCCTCCTTCTTCCTCCTCCTGTTTTCATCACCTTCTGTAACGGCTGCTTCATCCGGATGGACAAAGTGCAACTTAAGCCGCCCGCTCTCGCGGGAAGCGTGGAGCAGCTCCTGAGGATCCTCGTCTCTGCAGGACAAACCTGCCATCCTCCCTGTAAGGCCTTAGGCACACCCGGGGCCTCCCGCCCTTCCCTATCGAAGATATAGGCGGGGGAACACCCTTGGGCTCCTTGCCGACCTCGCATTCCAGCCGCTCCTCGTGTATCCATTCACTCCGTTAACCGCCACCAGCGACCGCCCCCTCCCATCGTCTCCATTCTCCGCGATCGGGACGTCAACGACGTCATCGGAGCTCTCTGATCCGAGCCCCTCGGTGCACACACGCAGGGGCTCGTTGTTCTTGGAAGAGTAGCCGCCAAGAAACCCGGAGTCTGGCTGTCGCGCTTTTGGCCACTAATCTTGTCTAATGCGGGTGGGACTGAGGGAGGTTCCACGGCGCGAAGGTCAGGCTTCTTGTCCTGGAAGTAGAGTTCACCGAAGATCTCCGCCATAGAGGCGGCTTCGATCGATTTCGGCGGATGGATTTGGTTCCACGAGGAGAGGGACTCGATGAGGGTCTGGCTCTCGGGCAACGGATTGTCGAGCAATGACCTCAAGCTGCTACAGGCAGCCATGATCAAGAGAGTTGGCAGTGTAGCTATAGGAATAGATAGAAGAGAGAGAGAGCTATATATAGGAAGAATAAGAGTGCTATATTTAGGAAGAATAAGAGTGCTGTATGAAATAGAAATGGTGTGATGTGAAAAGGAGAGAAAGAAAGATGGGTGGTTGCTTTGATGGGGCGGAAGCTTCCAAATGTTTTCTAGTTAGAGAGGAATAGCTAAATGCATACTTTTAATGACTGGAGTTTGACAGCCCCAGCCCTTCAAGCTTTCTAGTTCCATACGCATGCTTCCATGCAACTACTGCTTTGAAGCAAGGGGGAGGTGTGTCCTCCAATATGTGACAATTAACATGCTTGGTGATTCAAAAGAACAAGAAAAAAAGACGGCAACAGAGAGAATCCTGAGTGCTGAAATAAGTCTGCAACACAATTGGTCCCTAATCAATGAGAAGGACCAATTTCCAGTTTGGACACAACCAATCAATCCATTGGGACCAATCTCTCCATATTTTGCTAAAGATTACAGACGAGATCAGTAGTTGGATCTTCTGATGGCATGGTTTCTTGAACCAAAGTAGACAACGGAACAGAGCCTGGTCCTCAACAGTGACTGGGCTGTAAATCGCAGCCACCTACTGATCGAGTGCTGCAGAGATTATGTGCAGACGTGTACAGGTCGAGTGGTTGTGCCCGTGCTCTTGTGGCAGCGTTCGTCTCCGTTCGTCGGGGGATATGTAGCAATCATACAGATAACGAGAGCGAATATGCAGCATGAGATATGTAAGAATATGCCGGATAATCTGGAGGAGATTATACAGAACATCTTGTTTATCTTCTACTTTTGCATTCCATAACATGAGCGATAGAGAATATCAATAATTTCAAACATATATACACAAATTACATCAAAATACATTTGTAAACATATAGAAACGAAGAATCTGCAAAGTGACCAAACAACCCATATGTGCAATCAGAAGCCACAATAACTATGGGAGAAAGAAACAACACATCTTTAAACCTCAGGCTACAGTTTTAAGAAGCCAGAAACAGTTACTAGTCTGTAAAGACCAAATAGCAGTAACACATACCACAACCAAGAAAAGATACAACAGTTCACCCAATCCCTCGACAAAATATTACAGGTCAGTTGGAAAGGAAGAACGTAATATTACGTTCACCTCCATGCTTCTACTCTCTCCGCATTTGAATTGATGCTACTCACGATACTCGTTCCTTTTGATTTCTCAGCTTGTGCTTCTCTACCAGATGGTCCATTCTGTTTGTTCCTCTCTTATGATTCCCATTGGTCGATTTGCCTTTTCTAGACTTTCGAGAGCGCACCCGTGTGAAGCTAAGAGGACCAACAACAGTTTCTTCTCTGTCAGTTCGAGCATTGGTCTGATCATCGTTGCATTGGGTTGTTGTCCCTTCAGAAATTGCATTTTTAGTTTCAGAAGAATCAAGTGTTGTGCCATCGGTAGCAGAACTTTTTTCAGAGAGCTGATTGATACAAATTACAGAACTTTCTAGTTTTGCATCACCTATAGCAGAATTTTCTTCAGAGAGCTGAGTCATACTGTCTAAAGTAGGTTCCTCGGAAGTAAAACCTTGTTCAACCGTTTGCTCACTACAGGCTTCCAGGGAGCCGAGGACTTTGGTGCCCATTTTCATCAGAAGGGTCTGAATGGGGAGTTAAGGCATCTTCTAATGTGGATTCCTGTCTTGATTTTAGTGTTTTCAGGATAAGCATCCTAAGGAAATTCATCACTTGAACTGCATACATGAGCGCAGTCAAAGGATCCGTCATCTGCAATTTTGACATTTCATAAGGTTTCAACAGATGCCAAACATGCTATATAAGGATCAAACAAATGCATAAAATACCTATGCAATATACATACTAGTGTTAATCAAATGTACAAATAGATGAGACAAACAAAAAGATGAGCAACTGCCAAGTGCTTGGTCTATATCCACAAAAGAGGCAATAGGTTTTTCTAATAGTTACTTGATATAAACTATAAAGGCAATCTTGTTAATCTTATTAGTTGATTATTATTTCTGCATTTATTAGTTACTCGATAATTAGTTGTTGATTATTATTTCTGCATTTATTAGTTACTCGATTATTAGTTGATTATTATTTCTGCATTTATTGATTCTTGTCGCATTTCCTCAAAATGAATAGTTACGCTTTGTCGAAAGGATAATTATTTCCACATCATAATCCCAATTCACAAATATGTAATAATTTCATGAAACCATCTACACTTTTTAGTTTCATCCAAACCAATAAAGCAGTTTCTTGCATTTTTATTAGAATATATACTTACATATAAAAATGTACAAATCTGATAACAACATTGTATTTTTTTTTCCATCGGCCCGTATACACTTGCATGGAAACGTATGTAATGGATTGGCAACTACGGGGATGAGAAGATACAAGCCACCTGACAAAACATCCTGCTTGATCCAAATATCAAGTTGACAGCTGACAACGGAAAACCAAGTGAAGATGTGGAGAGATATCAGAGACAGGCAGGAAATTGATATATTCATCAATGATCTGATTTGAATATAACTTTTGCAATGAGCATGGTAGCAGGTACATGCATTACCCAAGAATCTCACAGAGAGGCAATTACGAGGACAATCCAGTACATGAAAGGGTCTCCAGGGCTGCGCTTGTTATTTATCAAACAAGGTCACTTGAATTAGAAGGTTCTACAAATGCAGACTGGGCTGGCTGTCAAGATGATAATCTTCTACTTCAGGTATTTGTATTATGCTTGTCGACAACCTAGTGTCATGGAGAAGCAAGAAACAACAGGTGGTAGCTAGATCGAGTGCAAAAGCTGATATCGACTTAAGGTAAACACTCTATCAGACTTATTGTGGGTTCAAATCCAAATTTGAGATTGGAGTTGCACCAGAAATGCCCACAAACTTTACAAACATAAGATGACAATCAGCATTGAGAGTGACCCAGTACAACATGATCATACTCGCAATATTGAGATTGCCATACAATTCATCGGGAAACGAATTTTGCCTCACATTTTACCTCAGAGACTCAAGTGACGAATGTACTTACTAAAGGGTCATGTAAAACTCAGTTCCAGAATTTGATGTCTATGTTGAGCATGATCGATCTACATGCTCCACTTGAGGGGCAATGTCAGAATATATACCTGACTATATTCAGCATATCCTAAAAATATATATTTATAAAGCCTATAAGTTACCTATTCATTGGTTCTTTAATGAGAAAATAACATAATTTCCTTGGTTTCGTATTTTCCTCCTCTTCTATAATATTTCTATGTTTTCTCCATAAATCTGATAAACAACAATTCTTAAATATCAATGTATAAGAGAGCTGATAACTTCAGTGATGTTGACAGCTAAAATTAAACAATAATAAAGACAATCAAATTTTGGCTTAGGCGAATATAAATTTAAATCAAATCATATTTGGTGCGCTATGGATACAGAGCACCTGGAAAGGAGAAAGTGGACGCATAAGAATACAATTGTGACTTGGGCACACAACCTCATTTGTTTGTGTTTACATGTTTACTGTGAAAAATTGTAGACGACAAATAGCTCAAGGAGTAGGTATTATAAAATGATTAAAAATCATTCCTAGAAAACAGAGAGAATATTGCTAAAAGAGAAATAAGAGAGCACTCTTTATGAAAAGGAAAATCAGGAAGTTGAAACTAGCAGATAAGTGATCAGGCTGAAGAATGGAAACAACAAGAAACTAGTATCGCTATCCTGAAGTTTCAAACTGATAAAAGGAAAGAAATATGTTTACCTGAGTCATGTTTGGAGCAAAAACCATAGCAACATTTCGTGCATTCATCTTGTTTTGTTCTTCTTCTTGGACAATATCAGACATCAAGTTGATAGCCCAATCCAGTAGAGCAGCCTCTGTTGATGGTAGAAGTCTCACAACTTGAGCACACTCATCTTCTGATTGGCATTGCATCACCTGCTCCGGTGTCAGAGGATCAAGAACCCCAGTAGGAAGTTCTCTAAACCAGGCCTATGTAAGCATCATTTAATGAGAAAACTAACATCATGCATATGAGTCTCAAGTCATAGAATTTATTTGCTAACCAATTAAAGAACATACTTCTAATATTAAGTAAACCAGTAATAAATGTCTCAAGCCATAAAATAGCAAAGCCACGTAATAAGCAGCTGAAATCAAGGGTAAAGGAGGGTTTTCGTCAAGTTCCAAAATAAACAGAGCTTACTGGTATTATTTATCTTCTGCAGTATAAGAGACCTTCTAGGTATAATGTCGCCCCATTACAAGACTAAGACATAACAAGGGTAGTTCATGCTTAGCAGTAAAGACATGGTTTACAAAGGGGCGTCTCATTTCATTTAACTATCACATAGGAATGTTGTACCTTGATCAAACCAGCTATACAGTGTACATCAATAGCATCTGGCACAATTCCTCTATTTAGTTGATCCCTAACATACTCCTCTTGGCTATTCTCTGCATTAATTCTGAAAATGCCTTCCGCCTATTCAATTAAAGCAATAATGAAGTTCTTCACATCAAAGGATTCAAGATGAAGATATCTTGGAATCTGGAGGAAACATACCTGAAGGCCACCCATTTCATAAAGACGTCTTTGCATTAGCAAGAGTATCGTTGGAACGCTGTTCCCTCTAGAATCATAAGAACATTGCATAGACTCGGTAGAAACACCAAAAACATTTGCGCTGTATAAAAAATAATGGAGTCAATCCTTGTACAGAAAGGTAGATGAAAGAAAGAAATGTACCTACAGGAGAATGTAGAATTTATACAGAATTTTATGCACATCAAACATCCAAGGCAGATGTGTAGTAGTTGCAGGATACTTATAACTGTTACGGACAGGATTTCTACTAATTAATTATTACTTGGTACATTTTCCATAGACCTTATGGAAATCAACTGTTGCACAAAGGACAACCTTTAGTAGTAACTATAATAATATATTAAACGAGTACGAGGTGAATAAACAAAACATTTAATATACACCTAGAAAATCCATAAATTAACAAACTCTTATAATAAAATTGTAAGAGTTATAATTATTTTGGACGAGGTGTAGCCTTAGACAATATTTTTTCTAATCATTTTGATATTGGGGATTTTTTCCGATTATATTTGTGTCCTTCTGTTGTTCCAATGCGGGCATGACGCTATCTACTATGATTCAGGGACAAGTTGTAATGGACCTTTTGTAGGCTTCGGGGTGTTTGGTGTGTGGTGATGGTGTTTAGTTTTTGTTTTTATTTATTTATTTTTTTTTTTTGGGGGGGGGGGTGAGGAGGGAGGGGGAGGGGGATTCTTATTGTCTTATCACCCACGATTCTGAAAAACATGAACGATGAGTTTTCAAGAACCATGTATGATACAACTTCTGAATATGAACTTATCAAACCACAATTTGGGTAATCTGCATATCATTTTTTTCCGACTTACTACACCATAAATTTTTCTTGTGCACTTTGCTACCCTGTACTTGGATATTATAATTGATTCACTTGTCTACCCTGCACCTAAATATCATAATGTTGTTATGGGGAAATGGTAAAATTCCCTTGTCATTATTTCTTTCTTTATTTTTTTGTGCATGAGTTACAATGCCCCTCTGTGTTGGAATATCCTATTGGTATTTTTGGTATGTTGGAATATGTGTTGGAATCATATTAGTATATTTGGTATGTTGGAATATGCCATAGGATATTCCTATAGAGGGTTAATGTAATGAGGAGGTTGTAAGGCTATAAATAGCCAAGAGATTATCAATAAAATATAACAACTTTCAACATGGTATCAGAGCCACCTTTCCACAAACCCTAACCCTAGCCGCCACCAAACCTTCCCCCCTCCTCTTTCCCCTCTTCCACAGCAGACGCCCCCCCCCCCTACCTTGCGCACAGCAGCCCCACCCTCCCTCTTTTCTGCCACCGCTGCTGCTGCCGCCGCTACTGCCGCCGCCGCTGTCGTGGCACGTGCGCGCGTTCCCCCCCCCCCCCCCCGCACGCAACGGCGCCATTATTGTCGTGGTTCGGATCATTCCGAAAGACACCGATGCCTAGATCTGATAAAAATAGACATGTTCGGATCTAGGAGCGGACGACGAAGACGAACATAAGTCGTGGAGCGGACGTGACGTGATCGAGAGGAGAAGCATTTCTGGAGGAGATCATCAAGAAGTTGGATCCTGCAGAGATTGCGACGTTGATGAAGTTGATGAAGATGTCGGCTGATGAGAGTACGACACGAACGTCGCCGAAGTTGGAGCTTCCCTCCATCGATCTGAAGCTGGATGGACCAGCCACCTATCTGAGTTGGTCACGCGGGTGAGAAGAACCCTCGCAGGAAAAAACTGGAGGAGTTTCTATCGGACGAGAAGACAGAGCCGAACGAGGGCTCGCGGGACGCGACGAGTGGAAGTCCACTCATATGGTGATCTACATCTGGCTCTCAACTCCTTAGTCCAGTCTATTGCCGCCACAGTAGACGCATTGAGATGGTGAATGACGTATATGAGAAGTTGAGGAGGACATACGATGGCAAGTGCTTTTTGGACTGTCTCATGTCTTTTGATTGGTGTTTATCCCCCAAACATCTTTTGAGTGCATTGAATTACTATGATTTTGTTTCAAGGGGAAGAATCTCCCCGTATTCAAAAAGAAGGTGAGCGGGTTCTCCCTAGTGAGAGCGAGTGCAACCGTGGGAACAACTTACGAGTTTTTCAGATCAAGGAAGAGATTGATGACACCGTTCAAGGAGAGAAGACGGTGCAAGAATACGCCACAGAGCTGGAGCGACTGTGGTTGGATTACGATCACTCCTCGATCAGACAAGCTGTGGGGACCCGAAGTGCAAGGAGAGACAGGTATGCCTGCAGGAGAGTAGGGTGAGTATTCGGTTTATTCGGTTCCAACCGAACCGAATAACCGAAAACCGAATTCGACCGAAACCGAATAAGCAAAACCGAAATCGAACCGAATTGGTCAATAACCGAACCGAACCGAATTAAATCGATTCGGTTTTCGGTTTATTCGGTTTTTGGATTTATTTGTGTTTTTTTTGTTTAATATAATAATAACTAAATATACCTAGATATATTTATTATATACCTATAGTATATACCTATATATTTAGTATATACCTATATATATTTAGTATATACCTACACAAGCCGGGGGGATGAAGGCTTGTGTGAAGCTGGATTTGCGGAAAGCCTATAACACGGTCAACAGGAACTTTATGCCATCTTATGCTTGCTATGGGATTTGATGAGAGATGGGGTGGCAAGGGTGAGGGTGAGGAGTGCATATGCTCCCCCACATTTTCGGTCATCATTCAGGGTACTCCATATGGATGCTTCTCGAGCAACAGGGAACTGCGGCAGGGGGGTCCTCTCTCTCCGTACATGTCACTTTGGTGATGGAGTACTTCACTTGTTTGATGGACCTGGCTGTGCATAGTAGGAAGATTGTTCCTCTCTTCAGGCAGGTCAAGCCGGTGGTGTCTCACTTGATATATGCTGACGACCTCTTGGTATTCCTGCATCCATCTATGAGGGGGATGAGGGCGCTTTCAGATATTATGGAGGAGTTTGGGAGGCTGTCCGGTCTGCAGCTGAATAGGGAGAAGAGCAGGGTCTATTTTAGCTCTCAGTGCACCCTCAAAGAGGAACGGGCCCTTGCTCTGGGAGTGGAGAAAGGAGAGTTACCGGTGAAGTATCTGGGGATTCATTGACGGTCAATTATGCCAGGGATCAGGATTGTCTCAGCCTGGTGATTTTACCCAAAGGAGAGTGGAAGGCTGGCAGGCAGCTGGACTGTCCTTTGGTGGCCGTATTGAGCTGGTGAGGTCTGTTATATCTGGCATCGCTATGTTCTGGTTGCAGTCGATTCAGATTCCGGTAGCTACTATAAGGAAGGTGGAGTCCATTTGTGCTAATTTCATCTGGAGAGGAGGTATGCATGCGATTGCTTGGGAACAACTCTGCCGAACCCGGGAGGAAGGAGGAGTGGGATTGCGACCTCTTCGGGCGGTTAGGGAGGCATCTGGGGTGCGGATGGCGTGACGGTTCATCACGGGAGGTTCCCTTTAGGCAGAGTAGATGGCTAGCAGATATGTGCGGCGGATGAATTTCTGGCAATGCAGGATTGATAACAATTTCTCGGTCTCATTTAAGGCTATCCTTAGGTGCAGACCGGTTCTACAGTCCGCTATTTGCAGGATTATGAAAGATGGGACGAATACTGATCTCTGGCTGGACCCGTGGATGGGAAATGGCTCCCTTCTGGAGATCTTGGGTACTCAGTGGGACAGAGAGGCGAGCCGGGGGATGAAATGCAGTTGGATCATCAGGGATGGGAGCTGGAGACCCGAGGAGTATCCATTCACGGCTCAGTTTGGAGAGGCGATTCGTCGGATCTCTATCGATACAAGCCAGCCTGCGGACTCCTGGAGTTGGGTTGCTCCTGGTTCGGTTGGAGGGTCCGGGACATTCAGTTTTAAAAGTTGCTATAATCTGGTTCGGCCTCCACATGACAGGATTGCGGAGTATGACTTCATCTGGGCGAAGGGGATTGTCCGCAAAATGCAACTCTGCTCATACAGACTCCTTCTGGGCAGGTTGATGACGCGGGACAGACTTATCAGGTTTGGGATGCAGATTCCAGACCCGAAGTGTGTACTCTGTATGGGCGAAGCGGAATCTATGGGCCACCTATTCTTTGAGTGCCCGTTGACTTGGCACATCTGGACGGAGCAGTGTATGCGATCGATGGGTGGAGTTGGTAGTGCCAGAGATATCCGGGGGATCCTCAGCTGGATCAGAGACCGCCGAGGCATGGATCCTGGTTGGACCAAGATGGCTAGAGTTAGACTTGCAGCATCAGTTTGGCATGTCTGGAGGGAGCGCAACAGGCGTATCTTTGAGGGACTGGTTTACTCCGCCAGTAGAAATTCTACATAATATAGAATTCGATGTAACTGTAATGGCCCCTTAACTGGGAAGGAAGATGTGAGAATAGTGTATTGTAATACCTTTACTGCGATTTGCGTGGAATAAAATTTACCCTTATTCCAAATATATATATATATATATATATATATATATATATATATATATATATATATATATATATATTGTTTTTTTGTTTTTTTGTTTTTTTTTTGAGGGTGTCCACTTCTTAATGGTGCTTGGAGACATGCCTCCAAGGGGGCTCGAACCCGCGCCACTGCGCCGGGGTGCTCCACCGTTCCCAACGGGCTACGGCCACGGGGACATATATATATATATATATATATATATATATATATATATATATATATATATATAAACTAAAATTTCTTATTCGGTTTTCGGTTTTGGACCGAAACCGAAACCCAAAACCGAAACTGAATAAGAAAATTTAGTATTTTCAAAACCGAAACCGAACCGATTTTTTTTAAAACCGAACCGAATCTCTTATTCGGTTCGGCTTTCGGTTCAAAACCGAATAATGCTCACCCCTACAGGAGAGGACAATGAAGTTCCTTAAAGGACTGACTGCAGCATTTGCTCAGAGGACAGTCATACTTCTAGCCCAACCGAAGATCCCTACCCTTGAGGAGGCTATCTCGGCAATGATCCAGAAAGAAACACGCATCAAACTGCAAGCAGGGACAAGTGGCCCTCCTGAAGAGAAGTCAGTACTAGTGGCTACCAGTTTGGGCGATACAGGTCCGAAAGGGAGTATTGGCGGCACAATCGACAGTGCTACAACTGCGGGGAGATGGGCCATCATCGGCATGCTTGCACCAAACCACCTAAGGAGGAAGATTCAGGCGGTGGACGCGGGCAATTCAGTGGACGGGGAACCTTCGGAGGACGAGGCCGTGGTCGTGGAGGTCGACGAGGTGGTCGAGGAGGCTATCGAGCAAACCTACTGGTAGTAGAAGGTAATGAAGGAGCTGGTGGTACTTTTACTGAGGAAGACCAGGCACTGATGGGCATGCTGGAATCACTCAGAAGGAAGCAGAGGGTGTCAAACGAGGGAAGCGAGGCTTCTACCTCATTCTTTTCCAATGTTTTGCATGCGCCTTTTCCAGTCAGTCTTTTGTCCATTAGTTCCATCATCCTTCAACTAAAATGTATTGTTTCCTTTGATATTTCCAAGGTGATCTTCTAGGAGAAAAAGACGGGACGAAGACTTGGGACTGGCACTTGGCATGATGGACTGTGGTACCTGGATCGAGAAGGGCTGAATTCAGCATTAGTATCTATGGCGGAAAAGGCAGGGATAGAAGGACTGAAGAAGATGAGTGCGGAAGATACATTGCGACTCCACCACAGGAGGTTGGGACACTCTTCATTTGGTATTTTAAGCAAATTTTATCCTGCAATTTATGAAAAAATTAATAAAGAGAAACTAGTTTGTGATGCTTGTGAGTTAGGCAAGCTTACTAGGAGTTTATATGTGAGTAGCGGTCATAGGAGCTCGTCTGTTTTTTATGTGGTACACTCTGACGTCTGGGGACCTTGTACTACTCCTATGAATTGTTACAAATATTTTGTTACCTTCATAGATTGTTTTTCTCTTACTACTTGGCTGTATTTGATGAAAAATAAGAGTGAGATCCCCTCCTGTTTTCGGAACTTTCACAAACATGTCCAGACTCAGTACAAGACAGTGGTGAAGGTACTGAGGTCTGACAATGGAATGGAGTACACCAACAAGACACTTGCGGAATACTTGTCCGCCCAAGGGATACGACATCAGACCACCTGTGCATATACACCAGCACAGAACGGAATAGCGGAAAAGAAGAACAGACACCACCTGGAAGTGGCGAGAAGTATGATGATAGACATGAATGTCCCACAGAGTATGTGGGGATATGCAGTGTTGACAGCAGCTCAAATGATTAACAGGATGCCTTAGAAGGTGTTGGGATGGAGGTCTCCATGCGAGATGCTGCAGGAAAATAATAGTGGGATGCTCCCACTAAAGGTGTTTGGCTGCGTATGCTTCGTGAAGGACAACAGACTGTCGGTAGGGAAGCTTGATCCTCGAGCAATCAAGTGTATCTTTGTGGGCTACTCGGGAACTCAGAAAGGCTACGTATGCTGGAGTCCAGTGGAAAAAAAGAAATTTGTAAGTATGGATGTTCACTTCAGGAAACATGAGCCATACTACAGTCAGGAGGGAAACCCAAATATCTCACCTGATACTGCAAGTATGAGACGAGAGGGGGAGTTGTTGGGAAGCATTTCGACTGATCTCGGAGTATGGCTTGGAGGAACAAATAGGGTACAGGAAAGTGAAAAGGGACAGGGGAGGAAATAAGTGGTGTTAGGCCCACAGCTCAGGGGGAGATACTTACCTACAGCAGGCGAGAGAAGCAACTTGCAGGACCAGTTCCTACAGTGCCAGTGCTAAGTCCCTTGCCTGCACCCGTCTTGACTCCTGAGACACCTACACCACCACCTTCCCCTTCAGGTGATATCCTTCCTTCTCCTCCTCCCCAACCATCATCAGTATGGAGATCCACTCGCAGCAATGCGGAAAAACCTCCTGATAGATATAGTTGGGACATTGCTAAATTTGTCTCATATAATCATCTCTTCTTCTCATAGAGCTTTTATTGCATCATTGGATAGTGTTACTGTACCTAACAATTGACAGGTAGCCAAGAACGATCCAAAGTGGAAAGCAGTGATGCACGAGGAGTTGGGAGCTCTGGAGAAGAACCAAACTTGAGAGCTGAAGAGACTGCCAGAAGGGAAGAGAGCAGTCGGATGCAAGTGGATTTTCACTGTGAAGCAGAATCCAGATGGACAGGTTGAGCGCTACAAAGCTCGACTGGTGGCAAAAGGATACAGTCAGACGTACGGCATCGACTATGACGAGACCTTTGCACCAGTGGCGAAAATGAGTACTGTCAGGACCTTGATCTCTCTGGCAGCCAATGGAGGATGGAAGCTACACCAACTGGATGTAAAGAATGCATTTTTTTATGGGGATCTAGTGGAGGAGGTGTACATGGAGATACCACCAGAATTCGGCACCAATCAGACAGAAGGCAAGGTCTGCAGGCTGAAGAAGTCCCTCTATGGACTGAAGTAGTCTCCTCGAGCATGGTTTGACAGGTTCAGGAGAGCAATAATAGGGATGGAATATCAGCAGATCAATGCTGATCATACTGTGTTCTTCAGACGAAGTGGAGGCCACATTACTATGCTTGCGGTGTATGTGGATGATATGATTATCACAGGCGATGATAAGCAGGAGATCGTCCAACTCAAGGGAAAGCTTGGCAAGGAATTTGAGGTGAAGGATCTTGGCCCACTTTGATACTTCCTTGGGATTGAGATTGCTCGAGATACAGAGAAAATTGTTCTTTCTCAGAGGAAGTACGCACTGGACCTGCTTACAGAAACAGGGATGATGGGATGCAAACCAGCTACGACACTGATAGACCAGAAGTTCAAGCTGGATGCTGAAACCGGAGAACCAGTTGACCAGGATAGATATCAGAGATTGGTGGACAAGGTGATCTACTTGAGCCACACCCGACCTGATATCAGCTTTGCGGTCAGTGTAGTGAGCCGCTACATGCATGACCCCCGAAAGGGTCATATGGACGCAGTGTACCAGATTCTGAGATACTTAAAGGGAGGCCCCGGAAAGGGACTGATTTTCAGAAGGAATAATCATGTGAGCATCAAGGGTTATTGTGATTCTGACTGGGCTAGCTGTACTGACGACAGGAGATCCACCTCGGGATACTGCATATTTGTAGGAGACAACTTGGTCTCTTGGAGGAGTGAGAAGCAGTCAGTGGTGGCCAGATCAACAGCTGAAGCAGAGTATAGAGCTATGACCTTGGGAGTCACAGAGCTATTGTGGTTGAAGAATATGCTGATGGAGCTGAAGCTGGACCAGGGAGCCAAGATAAAGCTATGGTGTGACAATCAGTCAGCTATTAGTATTGCCAACAATCCAGTACAGCATGACAGGACCAAGCATATCGAGATTGACAGATTCTTCATCAAAGAAAAGCTGGATAGTGGACTACTAGAGCTGGCTATGTTCCAACCAAAGATCAGGTAGCAGACGGACTGACCAAGGGGCTTAGCTCTGTCAGCATGATGAGAGGATGTGACAAGATGGGCTTAGTGAATATCCTTCGTCCATCTTGAGGGGGAGTGTTGGAATATCCTATTGATATTTTTGGTATGTTAGAATATGTGTTGGAATATCCTATTAGTATATTTGGTATGTTGGAATATGCCATAGGATATTCCTATAGAGAGTTAATGTAATGAGGAGGTTGTAAGGCTATAAATAACCAAGAGATTATTAATAAAATATAACAACTATTTCAACACTCTGGACCACCTTCATGCCTCCACCTCATCTTCCTCCGAGCCCATTGCCTCATCCTTGCCCACCTCCCCCTCCCTACCCTCATCCTTTCCCACCAGCCCACCACCTTCATGCCTCAATACCCTCCTCGTCCACCACCTCCATCCTCTACTTCTTCCTCCAATACCTCCACCTCCATTCCTCCAACATTTTATCCATCATCACATATCATCCTTGTTGTCCATCTACCATTACCACTTGCACCACCACTTTCTATCTTTCTGTCTCCTTCATCCTTGCAACGAATGTGACAGAGCAATGACAATAATTTCTGATGGGCTGAGGAGGGGCAACTACTGTTGGCAAGGTATTTGGAGTGACGAGATTTGATTAAGATTAGGGTTAGTGTTAGGTAGAAGATGGAATGGAGGACACAAATTGAAGTAGTTCTTTTATATGGATAGAATAATCCTAAATTAGTAATATTGTTTAGCATGTATACGGTAACGGAGGACACGAATTGAAGTAGTTCCTTTATATGGATATAATAATCCTAAATTAGTCATATTGTTTAACATGTTTATGGTAAGTCTGGCAATCGAGTGACGGAAGACAAATGAATCAGCTTAGAAAATTCAGGACAATGATAGTAGTGGTTGGATACGATGAACCACCCGGACTGCAAGTGTAGCACATGGATTCCATCCTAGAATTTTTTTATGAAGTGGAACTCTAAAGGAACCATTTACTCTTCTTTAGCCTTCTAAATGTTTTGTTTCATTTTTTTGTTGAAGGATTCTTCCATAGTGTTTTTCTAAGGCTTTAACAAGTTATATATGTTAGAAATTAGAATACCTAAGGGAAATTTTTGAATACAAACTCAATTTGTTAAAACACTCTACAGTTTTGGTGCACTAGCAAGGGACTTTAACTTGGTATCAGAACAGTCCAAATTAAATATCTTTGGCACGCATTTTAAGAGGAGCTAAGAAAAATACCATTGGGTGAATCAAGCTCTTAATGCATAAAATGGGCTCTCAACTTGTGGAGACGTGTTGAATATAAATATATAACCCTTATCCCTCACCAGCACTCTAGAATTTTGATGCAGTCGTAGATTTGTGATACATTTGGTTAACACCTATGTCTAAGTGAAGCAATGATGTTAGATTCATGAATAACGACACATAATAGTAATATTAGATTTTTATAATCCACTTTATAATGAACTTTCCACTTAATGCTTGATGAAGTTCCATGTTGTTGCTCAATGTGTTCCATTTTTCTATATATGTAAGGTTATATTAATTTCTAATTAAATTTATTGTGGAACAATGCATCTTGTGATACGTGACAAGCTCAGGCTAAACAATACATGATTAAAAACTTAATTTGACAACCTAGGTATAATAGTATTTTGCATGTCATTTTTTTTTTTTTTTTTGGGGGGGGGGGGGGGTGGTAGAACTAATAGGATGGAATAACTTGTGATGGAGGTTTTTACGAAGAACGACATCATTTTTAGTGACAGAAGGATTTGAAAACATAATAAACAAAATACAAAAAATAATGTAGATATGTTGTGAAAAGCGCGCTTAAGCGCCGCTTAAGCAAAAACTGGAATTTGGACGCCTCGCTTAGGGAAATCTTGCTCCCAAAAAACAATCGTCGCTTAGGCTCGCTTAATAGTGCCTCGCCTAGTGTTAGGTGCCGGAAAAGCGCCTTGCTTCAAAAAAAAATGAAAAAAAAACAAAAATTCACCCTGAAAAAAATAGGAACTTTTGAGACTTAGTTTTTATGTTTGATGGTATTTTGATGACTATGTAGTATGTCCCACCTCATCAGGATTACCCTATGGCTTGTTGACTATTTTGACCATGGTATTTTGATGACTTCGCATTTTGATTATAGTATTTATATTGTTACTTTGTTTGATAATTGGCATTGTTATTCATGCATATACTAATAGGACTGTATGAAAAAATATTGAAATTTATGTGTATACAAAGTATTTTACATGTAGAAGGCTCCGTAGGTAAAAATGGATGAAGTGCTAACTAAGTGCCGCTTAAGCACCGCTTAAGCGCGCTTAAGCGAGGCGTCCGCTTCGTCGCCTCGCATCACGCTTAATATAACATAGAGAATGGCATGGATCCCACTCTCCAGCCAGGTCATGACTGGACTTACTATTATTATGCGTGTTACTAATACACAATTGAAACTAAGTGGTTAGGATTAATGAATATCAATAAATGGAACTACAAGTAGTAACTAATTTGGGGTTTCCATAGTAACTTAAACATGATGATCAATTAATGAAGAGACATTGCAAGATCATGCGATAGTCTATGATCTAAGAAAAAAATATGAATATAATTTCTGCATTCCTGTCTGTAAAACCTCAAGTGTAACAGCTCATCACTTCATGATACCACATTTTGATGCAGAACAACAGAACATAACAAGTGGCCTCTAACACATTTTTGTGATCTTCTAGTCTTAGTTTAGCACAATAAATAATTCAAACGGAAAATTCCATATCAACTAATTTCATAAACCCATTTAATAATTTGGCAAGTTAAGACCAAATTCCATACATCGAACAATATTTCAAGGAGCAATTTTCAAATTTTGTCCCCACGATCTCAAATATATTAAACCTGAGCAGAAACAATAAAAGTAACGTAAAATGGACACTAGCAGATGACCACTTTTTTATATAATTTCCTATATTTGAAAAGATGACACAAAGGAAAGGTCTTTTATACATTCTATCTCGTAAACCAAAACTCCAAAATCTCAACCTAAATTTCAAACCAACAGTTATTTCTAAACAGAAGACCCAACACCTAAAAGTACATTAGCGCTACATAACAACCTTTCCATAAATCCTTATAGTGAACAAGCTACTCAAAACAGGGTTCTTTCTTTTCATTCATAAAACGATTTCATAATCACTCATTACATAAAGTCGAAGTCTAATCTACACTTCTCCAATTCCTCAAATTACAAGCTCCCATTACTCAGCATCAAAATCTTGATTCAAAACAAAGAAATCCTAGCACGTCAAACTCATACTACATACATAAATACCTTTCTCCATAATTCCAAACACGAGCCAACCACTCAAAGATTGGATTTTTGATAAACGAAAATTAATGTCCTTTTAAAATATTATTCCATAAAATGTCAGTTTTTTTTTTTCTTTTTTTTGCGATGTGCGGCATAACGCACGGGACTTTGTGCACGCTGCGTTGCATGCCATTTGGGCCCAATGCCACCAATTTTCACACACACCAACCATCTCGCCTGCAATTCGATCCCGAGACCGTCCGTCTAGCCAAGGAGCTTATACCTCTTCTCTCTGACCACAAGAGCCGGTATAAATGTTACTTTTGATACACATTATCAAACTACTATTTTTCTTTTCTTTTTTTGTGAAACGTGTTTTCAAAAAGTCTGGTAATAAGTTTCAAAACTACCGTCTTTATGGAATATCTTTAAAATATTACTTTCATGAAAACAAAAAACAAAAAATGCAAGTAAAGATTAGTCCTTTCCTATTAATGTAAACAACCCATTTTCTAATTGAGCTAATAAAGATATAATTTAGTAAGAATGAGCAAAAATTAGAGGTTGCCCTAAAATTTACACTCCCAACACACAACCAACGACATTCCAAACCACTCAAAAATTTAGTAAAGACACAATTTTGACACCATCGGTGAGAACCAGACCTGGCGCTGGGCGCCCTCCTGGGGACCTCCGGCTCGAACTCCACCGGCAGGCCGAGGAATCCATGGAACCTGTCGAACGTGACGTGGGCGACGTGCCGGACGTCGGTGGGCCACCCGATCTCCATCCGCTCCTCCTCCCCCTCCCTCCTGCACGCGGCCACGGCCTTCCTTATCACAGCCAGCAGCAATGCCAACACAGAGATCTCCTCCTCCTCTTCCTCCTCTCTGTCCCTACTCCTCCTTCGACCCCTCCTCCCCCTCTTCTCCTCAGCGCCCGAGCTTAAAAGGGTCTGCAGCCCATCATTGCGGGAGCACGAAAGTCGGGAGCTTGGGGAAGAAGCAAGGCTGAGCACTGCTGTCATGGTGACGGGCACTCGCGGGGGTATTTTGGGAAGAAGCTTTTAGGGGAAAAAGAGTACAAAAATGGGAAATTAGAACATGGAGTTGGATTGAAGAAATGGTTTGTCGAGAATCATCTCTCTTAAAAAATCTTTTTTAAAATGGGGATGGGAGATGGGGGCATTTTGGGAAGAGGGATGCCATTCTTGCTCACTGTGCATTCATGTCCAATTGGAGTTTTGACTGTGTCTGTGGGGTTTGTCTTCCCAAAATGCCCCTCAGATCAAGATGAGCATTTTAATGCTCCATGGTGGTTTCTGTTGTCTCTACTTTGGCATTTAAGTGCCTACTTATTAGGGATCTAATCTTTGCTACGATAGTCAATTCTCTCTCTTATTCAAAGATGTATAAAAGACACATGGTTTTGTGATAGGGTGCGGCTATCCGCACCCTATCAGTTGCTAAGAACACCCCAGTCCAAAAAAAAAAATTTATTGACTTTCATATTCTACCCCCCGGGACCCCGACCCCGACTCCCCTCCTCCTCCTCCGACCGCCTCCCCTCCGACGACGACCCCCCTCACCCTCCTCCCCCGACCTCCCTCCTCCTCCGACCCCCCTCCCCCGACCTCCCTCCTCTCCTCCTCCCTCCTCCTCCGACCCCCCTCCCCCTCCCCCCTCCCCTCCCCCCCTTGCTCCACCGACCCCGACTCCGACCCCGAGGGGAGGGGGGTCGGAGGAGCAGGAGGGGAGGGGAGGGGGGTCGGAGGAGGAGGGAGGAGAGAGGGGAGGGGGTTCGTAGGAGGAGGGGAGGGGGTCGGAGGAGGAGGGGGAGGGGTGTCGTCGGAGGGGGTGAGGAGGAGGGATGAGGAGGGGTGAGGGGGTCGGAGGAGGAGGGAGGAGGAGGGGAGGGAGTTTCGGGGGTAGAATAGGAAAGTCAAAAAAAAAATTGGGCTGGGGTGTCCTTAGCAACTACTGGGGTGCGGATAGCCGCACCCTTTGTGATATATAATTCCAAGGGTTATTTAGTCACAGACTCACAGGGTCACCTATAATATTGATATTAGAGTTTAAATTTTCATATCTTTCAATGTTGAAGCTAGGTCTTCTATACTATTTGATATTAGGGTTTACCTCTCCATTTATATTGTTCATTGTCCAAAATTAATCTAAATGAAGACTTAAACTCTTAACATTGGACAATATAAAAAAATTAAACTCTAATATCAAATATTATATGAGACCCTTAACTAACACTACCAAAATACAGTAAATTGGCGTAGGCGTTTTAGCGACGGAATAAATCCGTCGTCCGTAGCGACGGATTACCGACAACCTGGCGATGACTTCCCGGCTAATCGCGTACCAACTTTTTTTTAAGGGTGAACATTCGTCGCCTATCCGTCGGCACGCCGTCGGTACAATAGCGGCGGAATAAAAATCCGTCGGCAAGTAGTCACTCGGTAGTCACTAATTGGCGAGAAAATGTTAAAAAAATCGCGGGAAAATGTCACTAGTTGGCGGAAGAATTGACGACTACTTAGCGACGGATAATTCGTCGACCAGATGATGAGATATTAGCGACGGACGTGCGGTCCGTCGCTAAGTGGTCACTAAGTGGTTGGAAAATTTTGAAAAAAATCGCGTGAGATTAACGACTAAGTAGCGACGGATCCGTCGCTAGTCCGTCGCTAAGTTAAAAGTCTAGCTTAAGTTGAATCGACGGGGGAAAAATTTCATTCCCCCCAATTTTTTCTCTCCTCTCTCTCTCTCTCTCTCTCTCTTGCACTTATCGAGGTAACTCTCTCTCTCTCTTGGGCGGCGGTGGGGGGTGGAGGGGAGTCGACGGTGGTGGGAGGGGGCGGGCAGCGGGAGGGTGCTGGCCGCGGGGTTGCTGGCCGCAGGGGTTGCTGGCGGTCGCCGCGGGTGAAGCTGGCGGTGGTGGGGGTCGCCGCGGGGGGGAGGGGGGGGGTAAGGGTGCAGGGGTCACCGCGGGTGAAGCTGGCGGTGGTGGGGGTCGTCGCGGGGGGTGCTGGCTGTGGTGGGGTAGGGGTGGTGGGAGGGGACGGGCAGCGGGGGGGGCTGGCCGCTGGGAGGCTGGCCTCGGGGGGGTTGGGGGTGGGCTGCGGGGGGGCTGGCCGGGGGGGGGGGGGGTTTAGGGGGGCTGGCCCCGGGGGGCGTTGGGTGTGGGCTGCGGGAGGGGAAGGGGTTTGGGGAGGCTGGCCGCGGGATTACGCACTTATATTATATTTATGCAGTGATCTTAGTTTGATCTATGAAGTGATAATATTTATGCATTGATAAAAACTTTGATGTTGTGGTCCAGCAAATAATCAGCTGTATTAAGCATGTATGTGTTAGGAGCTAAATATTCTATTATTCTCTATTACAAGTATTTTCTTAATATTGGAGATATCCTCTTAACTTTTGCACGTGTCACATGACATGCTATATTATACATTTCTTATATAGCAATTTTCTTTATGAACTACTAGTATCTTCTTTATTTCCATCAAGTTAATAGTTTATATTAGTTTGACCACTTAGACGAAGATGACATACTATGTTGCACAATTATGAGCACGGATACTGATACATATACGATACAGATATAGGATACAAACATTTTCAAATAGATACAAATGTAGTTACCTATGTTGCATGAGTAATGTATGTATTGTTACACCCTTATATGCCATAAACCTGAGAATAACTGAACCTATAACTTGAGGCTCTCGCCTGTACACACACACCCACCCTTAACACACACACACACATTTGACTAGGACACACACACACCCTCTCACTCTCACTGTCACACCCTTAACACACACACACATTTGACTGAAACACACACACATACACCCCTCACCATATCACTCTTTGTCTATACACACAATGTTATCATGATTGGGCTAGGAACTTGATCCTGACAGCGCAATGTTATCCTGTTCTCAGAAGGAGAACTATAAAGATATATATTTTTAATTACAAATCTGTTTACTTTGTCTTACGAATCGGTATCGATATCGGTATCAGACTATTTCTATTAGCATCGATATTGATCGCTTAGGCATCTAGGCGGTAGGTAAGTGTTAAAAATCAAATTTAAGATATCGGTATAGAGTGAGTATCCTAGAAGGATATATATAAGATATCTTAGTAGTAGATAGGTAAGTGTTGAAAATTAAATTTACTTATACCAAGTCTTTTGGGCCTATCAAAGTTATAGATCTTTTCGAAAATCTAGTATAATGCTGATTACCTCAAAAGGCTTGTATAAGTAAGAGTGTATATCGTAGGCGGATGAGTGTATAGAGTGAGCCTCCCTACTCCCCTTCTTCTCATTCGGGTCATGAGGCATCCTATTCCGTATCATATGATATACATCTCAACCAAAGCGTGGAGAAGTGTGAAAATATTAATATTAACCAAGGATCAGTATCGGAATTGGTATCACCATGAATCTCATAGCTTGTTCTAATAGAGCATAATATAAAACCAAACGTGAAGCAGAGCTTCACATTCATAATATTAGAATGTAAAGCTCCGATTCACACGTTTGGTTTTATATTATGCTCTGGTAGAACAAGCCATGAGATTCATGATGATACCAATTCTGATACCGATCCTTGGTTAATATTAATATTTTCACACTTCTATACTCTTTGGTTGAGATGGATATCATATGAGAGAGTCGAATGAGAAGCAGGAAAGTAGAAGGGGGGTCAGAGAGGGGGCCTTTCTACTCCTCTATATTCTGGTTATGAGACTCATTCCGTACGGTCAGACTATGTCATTAACGGCTTCAAGTTTAAGGCAAGACTGCTGAGGGTCATTCACCATTGGAGGTTGAAGTATCCAAAGAGGTTGAAGTATCCGAAGAGGAAAATGAAATAGATGAAGGCGAAGATGAGGAGGAAGAGGAAGATAAGGATGCAGAGGACGTCTAATACTGTCATTTCCATACAACAATGAATCTTCTATATTATACGTCTAATATTGTTATTTTGTTTAATCCATAATTAATCTTCATTTTTCCATCAATCTTACCAGATGGCACCCAAGACCCGAGGACATCGCTTGAGAGAGGCAGCTTCTGCTGCTAAGGAGGTAGTGCCATCTCCTGCTGCTGAGTCGGTAGTGGTACCTACTGCTGAGTCAGTAGTGCCACCTCCTGCTGCTGAGGAAGTAGTGCCACCTCCTGCTGCTGAGGAGGTGGCACCAGAGGGCAGTTGAACCGGGAGTTCCAGTCATCCATCTCCTCTGGATATTGATCTTGCTGGCGTAGATCCTACTTATGTGCAGTGGCTGAGGAGGGAGATCTCTCTGCACCTACGTAGAGGACAATATATATATATATATATATATTTTTTTTTTTATATATATATATATATGAATGAAAATATATATATATATATATATATATATATATATATATATATATATATATATATATATATATATATATATATGAATGATATGATTTTTGACCGAATTTGTTTTCGGTAGACTTATTTATGGGTTTTACTTGGAGTTTGAATATTTGTGTTTAAATATTGAATATTTGTGTATTTTGTGTGAACAATTTGAATGCTTGGAATTATTTGTGTGTTTTGTGTGTTTATTTGGGGGTGGGCTGCGGGGGGGCGGGGGGGGGGGGGGGGGGTTAGTGTCTGACCGCGGGGGTGGCTGGCTGCGGGGGTCGGAACACATACACATACACACACACACACATACACAAACACACACACACACACACACACACACACACACACACACACACACATATATATATATATATATATATATATATATATATATATATATATATATATATATATATATATTCGGCACACACACACACACACACACACACACACACACACACACACACACACACACACACATATATATATATATATATATATATTCGGCACACACGCACGAATAAGTAAATTTAGTATATTGAAAACCGAAACCGAACCGAATTTAGTATATTCAAAACTAAAACCGAACCGAATTTTTTAAAACCGAAACCGAACCGAATAAGTAAATTTAGTAAAATTTAGTATATTGAGGCTCTCGCCTGTACACACACCCACCCTTAACACACACACATTTGACTAGGAGACACACACACCCTCTCACTCTTTCACTCTCACTGTCACACCCTTAACACACACACACATTTGACTGAAACACACACACATATACCCCTCACCATTTGACTCTTTGTCTATACACACAATGTTATCCTGATTGTGCTAGGAACTTGATCCTGACAGCGCAATGTTATCCTGTTCTCAGAAGGAGAACTATAAGGATATATATTTTCATAATATGTCACCTGGTCAAAGACCCTTAATGTGAATATCATGTTACCGCGGTGTCGGAAGACTAACATGTCATAATTTTCTAAGCTGTGTGCTTTGACATAATCCTTCCAACTATTTCCTCCTATGTAGTAATCTTGCATTTCTTTATGAAGTTCAAGACGGCATATAGTGACTCGTAATGGAAAAATATGTCGTCTTGAACTTCATAAAAAAATACAAGATTACTACATAGGAGGAAAGGGTTGGGAGGATTATGTCAAAGCACACGACTTAGAAAATTATGACATGTTAGTCTTCCGACACCGCGGTAATATGGTTATCACATTAAGGGTCTTTGACAAGGTGACATGTTGTGAAAAGATATATCCTTATAGTTCTCCTCCGGATGTTGAAGAAAACATCATCTTTCTAGACAATGACGATGATGGAACATCTAGTAAGTCCTTCGAATCACTCTATGTCAAGATTTTCTCCTAATTATGTTTAGTTTGTCTTAGGATACAGATTGAACTAATTATGTTTAGTTTGTCTTACGAAGTCGGCTCCCTGGCTAATAGATTTTCTCCTAATTATGTTTAGTTTGTCTTACGATATAGATTGAACTAATTATATCCTTCTTTTCTTTGTTAGAGAGATGGCTTCCAAGACTCTCCGAGGCGATGCTGCTAGCCGAGGAAGGGGCCGAGGTAAGGAACCCTTGGAGGTCGACACGGAGGAAGTCCCCGTCGTTAGGGCGACCCACATCGACGTTCGCCCGGAAGTGCTCGATGGGTATTCTCTTGCCTTGGTCTTTGTTGCAGTGATGTTAGGGTGACCCAACTGTAGATGAGCCGTCTCATGTAGATGTGCTTAGGCTGACGCGTATGGGTTTCATCCCAGTTGATGCGCCAGAGATTCTGATGCGGCTCAGATGCTCATGTTGGGCTTCTAAGTCCTTTTTGCTAACTTTTATTTGGCTCTGTTGCAGTACCCATGCCAAAGGCGGAGGTTCTCGTGAAGGAAGAGATACTGTCTCCGTTCGTCAAACAAGAGTCGGTGACTGTTAAGGAGGAGGTGTTACCAAAGGTCGAGGTCAAGGAAGAACCGATGACCATCAGGGAAGAGATTGCTCCCAAGGTTGAAGTTAAGGAGGAGCCACCGTCAGAGAGTAGTAGCATCGGGACTGACCCTCCTGTCCCTATAGAAGACCTCAACCAGATTGAGCCTTCGTATGCAAAGTGGCTGAGAGAATGGTACATGTCTCAACGCAACTATGATCCCTGGCTGTGAGGATTCATCGTCTGACTTGCGGTCTTTGCTGATGCCGAAGTCTATTTTCTTTTTTATTGAATATTGAATATTTGTGTTTAAATATTGAATATTTATGTGTTTTGTGTGAATAATTTGAATGCTTGGGATATTTGTGTGTTGGAATTATTTATGTTTTCTATATTGGAATTGTGTATATTGGAAATGCTTGGGATTATTTGTGTGTTTTGTATATTGAAATTTTGTATACTGGGAATGCCCAGTTTTATGATATTTTTTTTAAAAAAAATTCCAGCTACCGACGGACTGGCGACCAATTACCGACGGACTATCCGTCGCTAACTGGAGGATTCCCAGTTAGCGACGGATGCGCGACTAAAAGTCGACGGGTTATCCTTCACCAAGGTTCTGGAATTATGAAAGATTTACAGGATAGGGTCAAAGGATAATATGTCGGTATGCCATCGCTAGTAGTCGGTAAAACACACAATGTTCCGTCGGATATTGGCGACAGATAATTCGTCGCTACAAAATCGACCGATTGGCGACGGTCTAGCGATAACTCACGAAGGAATAACGACGGATTATCCGTCGCCAATGTTCTGAAAATATAAATAATTCGCAGAACCGGGTCGACGGATATGCCGTCGGTATTTCGTCGCGAATCCGTCAAAACTTAGTGACCATTCGCGACTGATTGGCGACAAAATTTGCATATCAGAAACTCCCTGATACACATTTATCGACCAAATAGCGACGGATATGTCCGTTGGTAAGTGATACGTCATTACTTCTTTTGATACGTGATTTGACGGTAATCCGTCGGCGAGTCGTCGCAAACTGCACGAGTATGGTTGACGACAGTCCGTCGCTAATTCGTCGCCGGGCGACAACTTGCCGACGGATTGTAATTAGCGACGAAGCTTTTCCCGACGACCTTTTTTAACCAATATCCGTCGACTATCCGTCGGTAATTACATTTACCGACGGATTTTTGACGGATATAGCCGTCGCTAAATCGATAAATTTTTGTAGTATAAATAATTCTAATTCTAACTGTAGCAAATAATGTTTTAATTTATTTTAATAAATATAGTCAATTATATCTCATTTAAAGATGTATAAAAGACGTTATAACATTAGTTATTTGGTCGAACTAGAGTGACCCTTGTGATAGATATTAGAACCTCGCTGGGTGAGGGAAGATCAGTGGATCGAGCCATGGAGGCATATTATTTCTTCCATTTATAAAAATGGTGAGATTTTGGGACAATAGGTTCAAAAAGACATGTAATATATTATGCACAAAAGTTTTATACTTATCGTCGGGCATCTCAAAAGGATATAGTTATTTGTATGTTAAAATCGTATAAAAAAATTCTTTATACATAAGATGAAATTGTATATATTTTAATATTCTTAAAATTTAATATAAACCAATGTCTCGTGATACCATAATATTTTTTTATACATACAAATTATACAAGTTTTTACCAACTGTTACAAGTAAAATTGTTTGACGTTGAAAGCTAATTTGTGATTGGCTACGACAACAAAAGTTATATTTGTTATTTGTCTTGCATAACATGCAAGTCAGTTTTACAGCTATGATGCAAACAATCCAAGAATGAAATTTAGCTTTATTTGCAGCAGTGGACCTTCGTGTTGCTCCAACCAGAAGAAGTAACCAAAAGTGCCATTATCACACGTAGTTTATTATTGATTAGGGAGTGGAATGTGTTCAGGGGTCACGTTGGGAGTTAAACTATGATTTAAGTGTTGATCATGATAGTAGGTGAGTAACTAGCATCGAAGTATATTATTATGTTTGACTGGGACAATTAGATAGAGTCGAGCACGTAAGTACAGTGAATTACGTACAACAAATATGAGTGACAACCAAATTTGACGTAGGATGCGGTGAAACATTTAATAGTAGGATGGAAATGTGACAAATAAGAACATGCAAAATGGGTTTGGAGAAGTGTGGAGAGCTAAATCCTTAGGAAGTGGTCTTATGGCTGGCTCGGGGTTGGATTATCCTATTCAAAGCTAATTTTAGTTGTCTCTTGAGTTGTGGATCAATTTTGGAGGGTTATCCGTGACCCGACCTTTTATGAGATCATGCTGAATCTGTGGGTTGCCCCAAGTAGAGGGGGTTATCCAAACCCAAAGTCTTGCCTGACTTACCCATATACCGGCCCTGAGTGGTCTTGCGTGCATAAAGTTTTGTACATGTACGTTCGTTCCTCCTAAAAGGTATTGAGAGTTATTTGACAACTGAAAACTCTTTAAAAAGTTGGAAACTTATATTTACTAGTCAGGTTAGCATGCGATGCACATACTAAAAAGAAAAAAAAATCTCTAATATTACTAAAAAAATTAGATAAAAATTTAAATTATATAGTTTCAATATAATTTTAGTATACTTTAACTAAAATTTGTTATAAATACATTTTTAGAAGCTTGGATATATGTTTAGATAATTGTTGGGAACACGGTGTGACCCGAACTGGAGTTAGCCCATGAGGTGCGATATTGAATTGGACCATGTGCCTTAAATGAGAATTCTTATGTAAGGCTTGAACCAATCCCAATTATCTACACCACATGATCCCACCTCCTAACCGATGTGGGACTAAATTACCAACTCCATTGTACCCCCCCCCCCATTTGAGCGTTCAACCAGAACCGATATGCAATCCAACAATCTCCACCTTAGCTCATTTTCGCTAGCCAAATAACCTTAGCACCTTACTACATTTGTCCGTTCCCGCTAGCCGGACAACCTTAGCACCCCTACTACCTTTTGTTCGTTCCCGCCAGCCGAACAACCTTAGCACTTCTTGCTACCTTTTTATTCTTTACCGTCAGCCGAGCACCCAGGGAGATCCAACATATTGTCATCTCGATCCGTTCGAACACAGAACCAAACCGACACGTTCATCCACACCACCATTGTGTGTGCCAACCACAACGTCTTGCTTCACCTTGGGCTCGCCAAACCCACCTTTGAAGTCAATTCATGTAGTTGATGCTCCTACTCCACATTGAGAAGAGTCCGTATAATCTGATTATACACATGAACGTTTAGCACCATCTATCTCGAACCAATTAGAGTCGTCCAAACTAGTCTCGTAATCATGGGCTCTAATTCCACTTGTTGGTGTTGGCCCATTCCTTGGTCACACCTGATTTTTATAATCGACATAAACTTAAGTCAATACACAAAATATACGAACTGCTGCTAATCATTTTAGGTCTTGTAAAATCAATATAAAAAAGCGTACTACTACATCAGCAAGCACGTAAATCATCATTCTGAAGCTTATTTTCATTGGAATCTAGTCCGAGTCATTTTACAATTTATTATGTATTTTATCTTTATTGAGTCTAGGATATAAATTGTAAGATCGACTGGATAATACTGGCTTAGGTTAATCATAGTCCACTTTCCTATACAGCCTACCCATCCATATTCTATCTACCAAAAATTTCATTTCCCTTCTGCAACAAAATTTGATAAATGTCTTACATTTTTACTGAGACAGAACTCAAATCGAGTTCGGTCCAAACTCTGACCGAGTTCGGTTAGTTTGATTTTAAATATTTGTTGCCTCCAAATCTGCATGCAACGTTCATTTGCGAAATCTTTGCATCAGAACTCTGCCCGAATTCTGCCCAAGTTCGATCCTCGAAAACACCTATAAATAGAAGAGAATTTCTCATTCTAAATCACTCAATCAATTTCATCTTCTATTCTCTCTTCAATAAGTATTTTCATCTGATCAAAAGCTTGCATATCACACCTACACTTCTCTTAGCCAAAAGCCAGCAATATCTATTCGATCTAGAGTCTTTTGGTTCTCAAGAGTTGTAAAGAGGTTGTTCAAAGTTCAAAAACTATTTCTGTTGTAGATCCGGTCGTGCGATCGTCACCAAGAACGGTGTTGTGAAGTTGGTCGTACACTTGTCACCAAGCACGGTATTGTAAGAGACTGCAAGCTCTCAATTAGCTTGTGCCTTAGTGGATTAACATCGAGCAAGAGTACTCGAGACTGGATTAGTCCTCTCAGAGGGATACCAGTATACATCACTGTGTCACTGAGTTTGATCTCTCTATCTCTTGCTATATTTATTTACTATCTCTTATTCACTGCCATAGTTATCTGTTTATAATTTTAAATTGGTGATTATTTTCTGTTGCACTCGCACTCACTCTATTCACCCCCCTCTAGAGGTGCTCAACGGTCCTACAATTGGTATCAAAGCAGGTTATATTCTAATATAACAAACCTCAGAGAGTATATATGGCAGCCGTGAAATCAATATTCAACGGTGAAGGACAATCCACAAATAGACCTCCACTATTTGATGGTACAAACTATACCTACTGGAAAATACGGATGATATTTTTTTTAAAGTCTCTTGACTTTGATCTTTGGTCTATTGTAGTTGTCGGTTATAAGAAACCGACACCTACAGTAGTTGATGGCCTGCTTGTAGACAAGCCTCATGACAACTATACAGAGGCTGAAAAAGCAAAGGCTAGTATAGATGCTCGTGCCATCAACGTACTGTTCCGTGCAATTGACAAAATGGAATTCAACAGAGTTTCAACCTGTAAGACGTCTCATGAGATTTGGAAACTTCTTGAGATAACTCATGAAGGTACTTTCCAAGTGAAGGAATCCAAAATCAATAGACTAATACAGGAATATGAATCTTTTAAAATGAAATCTGGTGAGTCAATTACACAGATGTTCACTCGTTTCCTTGATATTACTAATCCTTTGCAATCTCTTGGTGTCACGACCCACACCCGGATATACGGGTACGAATACGTGGGCCACGCCCAGCCTACGCCGCAGTATCGGCGGTAGAACGCTGTCTAGTACCCAATAAATATACACTATATCTAGAAGGTCCATGAACTACAAATGTACTCAATCACAACCCAACATCTAAAGAAGATAAGACAAGAAAGGTAACTAAGACATAAGAACAATTAGAAACTACTAGAAGTAATCATAAGACAGGAAAATAAAGAAGGAAAATAAGACAAACTAAGGACAACTACCAAGCAACTCACATAGAAGAATAATGAGATCCACCTCAGCCAGCAACATCATGAAGTCCAATAATGGCATAACAACTCCTAAAATATTATCAACGTATCAAGTCAGGATAGGAACGAGTACATAAACTAACAACAGTTTCATAGTATTGACAAATGCTGTAAGAGACAATCATAATGGAATACAAGATGATATATCAAGACTGTAAGTAAAACAGGATATATAAACTAGAAATCATGTCAAGGTGAATCACGCAGGAAAAGTAAGCTGAACTGTAATGTGTAACTGATGTAATAAATGTAAAATGTGCCTCAAATATTATAGCATAATATGATCGGTATGGGTGAAGATCAGGCTTCCAGTCGACCGGCTACAAGTACGTGGACTCGGCCCGGCCGGGATGGCAAGCTATGGAGCAATTAGTAGCACAGGTCAGGCTATACCCATCGTGAGGTAAGGGTATAGCTATGATACAAGTAGTAACTCAAGATGGGCATTGATCACACTATCTATAAAATTCTCCATTCCCCAAATAGTATACGGATCCGGACATAGCACGTCATGGCACGAGATTCCCTAAGAAGGTAGCTACTCCTTCTCAGGAATCAGTGTCAATACAAGTACAAGAACAAGATCGAGCAAGTACCAGTATCCCAAGAAAATCCAAGAATGACATCTCATGACAGGAATCCGGTATATACTAGTCCGTGTACCATCGTGACGAGAATCAAGTAAAACACTATAACTGAATCAGATACAAAAAATATCAAGACAAGGAACTACTATCAGAGAATGTACTCGCCTGTGATGTGATGGATAAGTCGACTAAGTCCAAGAACAGTGCCTCGAGGATCTATAGATGGAATACTGTATCAATATAAGAGTTTGGAAGTAAAATCAAGTCATACTAAGTCAAACTAGGTCACACTGAGTCACACTAGGTCAAACTGGGTCAAAGGTTGACTTACAGTTGACTTTTGGTCAACTGGTCAACTCTAGTCAACTATGGTCAACTCTATGTTAAACTAGGTCAAATGTTGACTCTACTTCGACGTTCAGTCAAAGCAGTCAACCATGGTCAAACAGGGTCAAAGCTAGTCTCTATAAACATCTACAGGGTCAACATATCAATTTCAGTGATGGTGAAATCACTGGAATCGATGGATCTCAAAATACAAACAAAAAAGAGATTATAATAATAGGATGGAAACCTACAGATGTTGTCGGATGGTGAAACAACCATCACCAACGTGTCCAGAATGGTCAAATTAGCTAGGATAGCCTATCCATAAGTCCAATTTGGACACAGGGGCAAAAAGGTAATTTCAGATCAAAATGGTATCCATGTCGGACCCACTTTGTACCGAAAAATGTGCCAAAATAAAAGTGCACTAAACCTAACAAATTATATGTCCATGAATCTAGAATGACGATACGAACTCAACGGTATATCCGAAATTGGATTCCGATGACCCGATCTCAGATTGGTCCGTTGACCCGGATATTGGAATCCGATTTGCACAGAAAAGCGTGTCGGAGCCAATGTCCTCAAAGTTCAGCAAATTATATGTCAACGAGTCCAGAATGACGATACAAACCCAACGGTATATCCAGAATTGGATTCCAATCGATCTCAAAATGACCCATTGACCCGGATATTGGTATCCGACTTGCACCGAAATGCGTGCCGAAACAAATGTCCACTAAAACCTAGCAAATTATATGTCAACGAGTTCAGAATGACGATACGAACTCAACGGTATATCCGGAATTGGATTCCGATGAGCCGACGTCAAAAAGTCCCGTTGACCCGGACTGTGGGGTCCGCTTTGTACCGAAATGCGTGCCAGGGCCCACGTCCTCCAAACCTAACAAACTTTATATGAAAATTTGCCAGAACGACGCCACGAGTCTACTGGTGGTGTGGAGGAGGAGAGAATGGTGAAGGAGGAGGAGAATGGAGAAGAAGGAGGGGACTCGGCCATGGGCTGTCGGCCATGGGAGATGTGGAGAGCTGCTGTAGTGAGAGGAAGAGAGAGTTGTGTGTGTGAGTGTGTGTGTGTTTATAATATATAAAGAGAGATATAGAGAGATATTTAGAGAGAGAGAGAAAATGAGATATTAATTGAGAGAGAGAAAATGGAGAGAGAGAGTAGGTCGGCTGTACATGGGGGGGCTTTGTGAGTGTGATGGTGATGGGTAAGGGGGTGTTTGTAGGTAGAGAGAGAGAGTGAGAGATTTAAATGTATATATATTATATGTATATATATGTGTATATATATACAAATGAGAGAAAATTAGATATTTGAATAAAGAGAAGGATATTTTGTGTAGGGAAAAAGACAAATACAATAATGGTATGTATGGACAGTCATGATAGGGCATACACCAAATTAGATTGAGTGTTGGGCCAAGTTTGGACAAGCTTGGGGCCAAGATTTAATTAAAATAATAAATTTAAATCAATTAAATCATAGATGAAATAGAAGCACAAGGAAAATTAATTTGGTGGCACGCAAGTGGCACGTACATAGTAGACTCAAAACAGGCCAGGACCATATATTGGGTCGACTGGATTGGACCGATGTCGGGCCCAGAAATTATGTTGAAAGTTAAATCACAAATTACGGCAGACGATAAATTGGTCTGAATTGACCCGAAAGTTGCGCGAAGCAAATGGAGCACAAGAAAACAAGTTCGAGTGGGACACGATATATCAACATGAAGATAATCTCGTCTACTACAAACTTCAAGAAGAAAGTTCCTAGAGACTGGCATCCCTGATGCTCTAGAAACCAAAGTCACGGTAAAGAGCATTTAATGATCAAAATTAATTAAATCAAAATGAATTATCGAAAATAATTTATTTAGAAAATTCGAAAATAAATCTCGGAAATTCAGGGGGCTTACATCCTACCCACCTTATAAAAATTTCGTCCTCGAAATTAAAGGTTGGTAGTGGGGTTAAAACATGATAGAAGATTTAGGCAATATTTTAGGCACGATCCAAGAATGACGAGTTTTGCACGATCAAGATAATCGATTCACAATTATTCAGACACGATGAGGGATTTGGCACGATAAAATCATGATATGAACAAAATTATATGTGCATAATTTCAGAAATAACTCAAGTCATTGGGGCACGATTTTAGAGACGATTAGGAGAATCGAAGATATAAATGAAGTTCAAGTACAGGGTGAGCTGTAGGGCTTAGGTTGATGGAAAATCAACCTGAAAGTCGTACAGTCCCGATCAAGATGAAAAGCTAACCATGACCAAAACGAGGTTTGGCATGGTTGAGATAAAATTTCAGACACAAACAAAAACCGAAGTCAAGGTCTTATAGGCCCGATCAAAGATTAAGGAGTATGATTAATAAAATCATGAAATACGATCCAAGTTCGAACGTGATTAAAATTGGAAATAGTCTAAGTTCACTTGGCACGATTTAGATATAACAACGAAATCAAAACTTGAGCTTCGTCCAATTACAATCAAGTCAAAAATTTGATTAACAGGATTTCAGCTCGATGAAATTAGATTTAGGGTTATACATAGGCACGATCAAGATAAAAATGACGTGATTGGGCATTATTAGGAATAATCAGATGTTTAGCACAAACATTGATCAAGGATTAACCATCTGGTCATGAGTGAAATCAAGACTCAGACGCGTTAAAAATTTGTGATGATTAACCACTTAGGAACGATTTAGAATAGAACGAGAAAAATTAAAAATCTAGTCATAATCAGGAATGAAACCTGAGCACGAGTGACTAGAGAATCAAAATTCAAGTACGAAGGAGATCTATTTCGACACAGTCGATTATGGTCACATAAGCACGATCAAGATCCAAATTCAGTTGTTAAAGACGATAAATCATGAATTCAAAATCAAGGTCCTAAAAGCACAATTTAGGAAGGAACCCAAGTCAATTAGGCACGGTAGAAAGTCAAACATGTTTAATTCTAATACGACTAATTTCGTAGTCACACTAGTTAGTCGTGATTGAAAGTCAAAAATTTTAGGCACGAGTTTGAGACAAGATAAAATGTATAATTATGATCGTTAAAATCACGATCAAATAATTCAAGTCGGCTTAGTCATGCCAGGTCATCTGGGTACGACTAAGCACAATGAGTTCAGATATAATCAGAAAATTAAATCAGGGTCGAAAAGAGTTTAGGCACGAGTATTCAAAATCCAAACATGATCAAAATCAGAAGGCAATGCACGAAGGTTAATAGCATTGAAATCCAACCACGATGAAGAAACTTGTCTCAACACGATCTAAGTTGATCAACCTTCGAGTAAATCAGAATTTGGGCAAGATGGAGAATAAGATCAACGAAGGCTGGGCACGAGCATCAAGGATGAAAATCCAAGTCACAAAGAAATTTGAAGTCATCTAGATTCTAGTCAGCAACCAAGACTCTTTGGCACGATAAACAAGACGACCAAAATTGATTGGTCATGGAAAGAAGGGAATCAAAATCTTAACAGTATCAAAATTTAAGAAACAATTGAGATATAAAAATTTCAAAAAATTCAGAGTTTTCAAGTGTAGATGACAGATGTAGATACGAGATAGTTGATCGGTGTAATCAAGACATAGCTAAACAAGGCAAAGGAAATGACGGTAATATGAGAAAATCATCATGCGATGGGAGAGAAAATAATGATAAACAAGAAATAATGGTAGAAATTATCTTGCTCAATTGGTAAAAGAAGCGAATCAGCTTAAGATATGACCTGATAACCATACACGTCTATCCAAAATCATGTTGCAAGAATTTACGCCACGCTAGTAAACATAGCTGCAATAAACGATAGAGTCCATAACTAAGGTATACACCCTATAATCATGTCATCTAGATTCCTTACCACGCCAACCGGTATGGCTGCAAGAGAATCTAAATGCCATAACTAGGATAGCATATCCAAAATCAGGCTCCATGTCCCTGTCAGGCTAGCTAATATGACTGCGATAAATTCCAAACTCCATAAATAAAGTAGACATTTATCGTTCCCATCGTCCTCATCAAATATGTTTATCAGAATATCTTAACTCAATCCAGAGAAACTTATCTTCAACAAAATCAAAATCGAAGTCAACAACGAACATCAAGATTCAAAATTTTCAATAACGAATCAAGGATAAGTAGATAAAAACTAGCGGAAACAGATCCCGGGGTAGAGTTTAGAAGAAAATTCTCAGGAGATGTCCAAAAGTACTATCTAGGTCAAGATAAAAGGAAATCATTGGAATATAATCTAAAATAATCTCAACCTGATATGAGACTGGCAAATCATATTCTTGTCTCAACCTATAAGATATATAAGTCCAACTTAGACCTTTCCTCTGGGGTCCATAAACTCAATCCAAAGAAAGAATACAGTTGATAACGGACAGATGTTTCAGAAATCAGGACGGACAAGAACAAATGGAAAAAGTTTTAAAAAGTTCGAAATAAGATTCCCAGGAGTCATCCCTGGAATCTACCAAGAGTTCCTAATATGTGACTGAGTACCAAATTTCTAAAATATTTCATGACTCAACCTTAATCCTAGGGCAGACTCGCAGTAGTACAGAAAAGCTCAAGTACTACCACGACTTTGCATTAATTGCAAAGACATACCTGCATGGGCTACCACTAAAATGTGTCACGATCCGCACCCGGATATACGGGTACGAATACGTGGGCCACGCCCAGCCTACGCCGCAGTATCGGCGATAGAACGCTGTCTAGTACCCAATAAATATACACTACATCTAGAAGGTCCATGAACTACAAATGTACTCAATCACAACCCAACATCTAAAGAAGATAAGACAGGAAAGATAACTAAGGCATAAGAACAATTAGAAACTACTAGAAGGAATCATAAGACAGGAAAATAAAGAAAGAAAACAAGACAAACTAAGGACAACTACCAGGCAACTCACATAGAAGAATAGTGAGATCCACCTCAGCTAGCAATATCATGAAGTCCAATAATGGCATAACAACTCCTAAAATATTATCAACGTATCCAGTCAGGATGGGAACGAGTACATAAACTAACAACAGTTTCATAGTATTGACAAATGCTGTAAGAGACAATCATAATGTAATACAAGATGATATATCAAGACTGTAAGTAAAATATGATATATAAACTGGAAATCATGTCAAGGTGAATCACGCAGGGAAAGCAAGCTGAACTGTAATGTGTAACTTATGTAATAAATATAAAATGAGCCTCGAATATTATAGCATAATGTGATCGGTATGGGTCAAGATCAGGCTTCCAGCCGACCGGCTACAAGTACGTGGACTCGGCCCGGCCAGGATGGCAAGCTATGGAGCAAGTAGTAGCACAGGTCAGGCTATACCCATCGTGAGGTGAGGGTATAGCTATGATACAAGTAGTAACTCAAGATGGGCATTGATCACACTATCTATAAAATTTCCCATTCCCCGAATAGTATACAGATCCGGACATAGCATGTCATGGCTCGAAATTTCTGAAGAAGGTAGCTACTCTTTCTCAGGAATCGGTGTCAATACAAGTACAAGAACAAGATCGAGCAAGTACCAGTATCCCAAGAAAATCTAAGAATGACATCTCATGACAGGAATTCGGTATATACTAGTCCGTGTACCATCGTGACAAGAATCAAGTAAAACACTATAACTGAATCGGATACAGAAAATATCAAGACAAGGAACTGCTATCAGAGAATGTACCCGTCTGTGATGTGATGGATAAGTCGACTGAGTCCAAGAATAGTGCCTCGAGGACCTATAGATGGAATACTGTATCAATATAAGGGTTTGGAAGTAAACTCAAGTTATACTAAGTCAAACTAGGTCACACTGAGTCACACTAGGTCAAACTGGGTCAAAGGTTGACTTACAGTTGACTTTTGGTCAACTGGTCAACTCTAGTCAACTCTGGTCAACTCTAGGTTAAACTAGGTCAAATGTTGACTCTACTTCGACGTTCAGTCAAAGCAGTCAACCATGGTCAAACAGGGTCAAAGCTAGTCTCTATAAACATCCACAAGGTCAACATATCAATTTCAGTGATGGTGAAATCACTGGAATCGATGGATCTCAAAATACAAACAAAAGAGAAAGATTATAATAATTGGGTGGAAACCTACAGATGTTGTCGGATTGTGAAACAACCATCACCAACATGTCCAGAATGGTCAAACTAGTTAGGATAGCCTATCCATAAGTCCAATTTGGACACAAGGGTAAAAAGATAATTTCGGATCAAAATGGTGTCCGTGTCGGACCCACTTTGTACCAAAAAATGTGCCAAAATAAAAATGCACTAAACCTAACAAATTATATGTTCACGAATCCAGAATGACGATACGAACTTAACGGTATATCCGAAATTGGATTCCGATGACCTGATCTCAGATTGGTCCGTTGACCCGGATATTGGAATCCGATTTGCACAGAAAAATGTATCGGAGCCAATGTCCTCAAAACTCAACGAATAATATGTCAACGAGTCCAGAATGTCGTTACGAACCCAAAGGTATATCCAGAATTGGATTTCGATGAGCCGATCTCAAAATGACCCATTGACCCGGATATTGGTATCTGACTTGCACCGAAATGCGTGTCGAAACCAATGTCCACTAAAACCTAGCAAATTATATGTCAACGAGTCCAGAATGACGATACGAACTCAACGGTATATCCAGAACTGGATTCCGATGAGCCGGCGTCAAAAAGTCCCGTTGACCCGGACTGTAGGGCCTGCTTTGTACCGAAATACGTGCCAGGGCCCACGTCCTCCAAACCTAACAAACTTTATATGAAAACGTGCCAGAACGATGCCATGAGTCTACTGGTGGTGTGGAGGAGGAAAGAATGGTGAAGGAGGAGGAGAATGGAGAAGGAGGAGGGGACTCAGCCATGGGCTGTCGGCCATGGAAGATGTGGGGAGCTGCTGTAGTGAGAGGGAGAGAGAGTTATGTGTGTGAGTGTGTGTGTGTGTGTGTTTATAATATATAAAGAGAGATAGAGAGAGATATTTTGTCACGACCCGCACCCGCTTTTCGGATACGAGACGTGCCCAAGCCAGCCTACACCGCAGAGTCGGCGGTAGAACGCTGTCAAGCCCGCAAGAAATAAATGCTCAAGAAAATAACATTTGATGCTCATTCACATTTCTAAGTTATTACAACATTTACAACATTTAAAATTAAAGGAAAAACAAAGTTTTACAATTAAAGAAATTGATACAATTGCTTTCTATTCTAGGTTGTCCTCAGCATACCCAAGTCTTTCCAATGCTAAGAGTGATCGCGGCTAAACCTGAAAAATGTTGGTTTTCAGTCAGGAATTGAACAAGTACACAAACCGACGTAATGCAAAACACAATAGAATTAACAAGACATGAAAATAGCATATGGAATATGAAAGCTAGTAAGAAACTGATGACATAGCACGATAGAGAAGTAAACAATGAAAAACTAATAAAAGACATCTATCTAGGTGGTGTAAAATATCTGTTTCGACATGTGAACGGCTAGGGGGTAAATCCGGCATCTACACGTGTCGTGTGCAGATGCTATTGTTCAAGAATAGACTCATGGGAAAGTTCTGGGTAGTCCACATGTTTACTAAGATATTTCCCCTCCCGACTACTCCGTGTGACGAGCGTGTCAACAAGCAGCAAGATATATGTATAGACATGAAATAAAAAGACTACTATGAATCGAAAAGCAATCAGAAAGTACACTTGCCTGTGGTCCTTAGCTGGTGAAACCGTTATCTCTGTTGAGTCCCGTATAGCCCAGTTAGCTACTTTCGACATAAGGTGGTCCGTTTTGGTAAGAGAATAGGAATACAATTAGTTTCGGTAAGAATTGCTACGAAAAGGAATTTGATATATAACTATCCTTTTTACCGTAATATACCTTTAAGAGAAACTACTTGTTTATAAACTATTCGAAAATGCTATAAAAATATATATAAAATGCCTTTAAGAAGATATCATCTAAACCTTGAAAACCCTTTTAGAATATTTGCTACTTAGATATATACTCAAAATTGTTTCCGAAACATAAATATTTTATGTCAAACTTATATATAGACATTGTAGTTTATATAAAATCCCAAGAGAAAACATTAAGGCCATAGCCCAAACTAATTAATTTCTATGTAAAATCCTTCTGTGGCTTTTAAGGCCCAAACTCTTACATTCTAAACATCATGAAATATATAGTAGTACAATTAAAATAGAATTAGTTTTTATATTGGTTAGAAGCCCCTATATATAAGTCTAATTACTGCTCTGAATTTTAAAACCCTCATATGAAAATATTGCATGATTTTACTATTGGGCTCGAAGCCCGAGCTAATACCCAAAACTAATACTTTATAGGCCAAAGCCTGCATCACCTGGCTTTGGCCCAATCCTAAAAAGTCCAAGGACTAAAACCCATGAAAGCCAAAGTAATTAATAATAGCAAAAATATCCTAATACTCTATATAAATATAATGATGCTAATACTGTAGGTTTGCAAATACATAGATGTATTATGCATATATTAATGGGATAATTTAGCAAATACCCCCATTCCAAATGTTAAAACTAGCATATACCCCCACTATTTATTTTATTTAGCAAATACCCCCACTCCTATGTAAAAGAGTGGGGGTATATCTTAAATTTTTATTATTTTATATCAAAAATGGGGGGTATATGTTAGATAAATAAAATAGTGGGGGTATATGCTAATTTCAACATTTAGAATGGGGGCATTTGCTAAATTATCCCTATATTAATAGTAACTATCTTAATTAATAATAAATTTAATAAGTATTAACGATAATTGAAATCCAAATACTCATTGGCCCAGAAAAATGACAAAACATAATGAGTTAGAAAGAAAAGTAAACAACAAAGGGAAGGGACATCCTACTCTTCTATAATAAACAATAAAGAGAAGAGCAGCATACTCCAGCATATTTAGTGCTGCTCCCAAACGGGAAAATAACGTTGGAAAGAGGGGAAAAAAAGGAGAGGCTTACCAACGGCTGCTCGGTAACGACGGCGATGGAGACAGGCTTCCGCGGGGCAGGCGACTAGGACGGAGTGCGTGCACGACGCTCGGGAAGGAGATCGCCGGCGGCTCTCGACGTCGATCGAAGGTTGTGCGGAGCGCACTGGTCCTCGGGTGCGGAGGGAAAAGCCCGCCGGCGTCGGAGGGGATCCGGATCGACACGACACACGAGATGGAAGATGGCTCGGTGTTGCCGGCGTGTGGATCCGGTGGTCACGGCGAACACCGGCGCGACGGAAGGAGTCATCGCCCAGCTTGGAGGAGAAGTCTCCACGGCGGCGCAGAATCAAGTCGACAGCGGCGGAGGCGAAGTGGCGTTCGGCGGAGGAGGAGTCGAGCAGGCGGCCGAGAAGGAGGCCGTTGACTGAGGTATGGCGGTGCTTGAGCGCGTGGAGGACGAGCTTTATGTAGGCGGTCTGGGAGACCTCGTACTTGCATTCGATCCCCATCTCTGTACCCGGTTCTTTGAGAGGGAGAATTGTTTTTTTTGGAGAAAGTAGATAAGATGTGGTCGCCGATCCTCTTGGAGGCGCTCCCCAGATCGGGGTTGTCGTGGCACTCGTTGGCGTGGTAGTACCCGACGATGGTCAGCCCCTCCGCGGCGACGTGCTCCTCCACCTGGTTGAGAGCTAGCTCGAGGGAGGGGAGGAGGGAGATCTGGGAGTGGGAGAGGAGGACGGGATCAGAAATATGGACGGTGGCGGTGGACGGTGAGGCACAGATCGGCTTGGTCACGGCGCGGGATCTGATGGCCGGTCAGGCAGTGGTTCCGTCGGGATCCGCCGTCGCTGGTCAACGGTTCTCGACGCCAGATCCGGAGGAAGACACGGTGTTGATGGTGCGACGACCGCGGGGTCGAGCTGGCGCGGTGGTTCGCGGCCGCAGTCCCGCTGCAGTGGAGTGGTCGGCGGATCTGGTCGACGTCGGCGCTCACCAGGGTGCTCGTCGTGGCACGACGGCGACGTTTGATTTCTTTTGGGTTTTTGTTTGTGAGCGTTGTCGATGTGCCTGGCTGTTGGCACAAGATTTTGTGTTACTAACTGGATGAAGGGAATGATGACACGGACGCACGGGTCCGGACACGCAATTTCTGGGATGGTGGTGGACCTTGCTGTTTGTGGCGATAGATGGCGATCAGGGTGGTGTTGAGGCTTTGGGAAAATAGGACGACGGTCAAGAGAACGATGACGGCACTGGTGGTGGTTTGGTCTTGTGATGACAGGAGAAGAAGTGAAGGGGACCGCTCGGATGGCTGGGCAGAGGGACGAATTCGGGAAGTTTAGAGAGGAACGGCGCATACATATACTGCCCCTAGGATAAAATTTTGGTTTAGAAAAATCCTATCAAGATTATAGTTAGAGATTTCAAATAGATAAGTCTCCATTTATATTTAAGCCAAATAAGTAGATTTAAATCAATCAAAATTTAGAAGTAGGTAATAACATTAATTTAAATCTCCCCATAATATCATCAAAATAATTTTGATTCTTATAGATTAAATCCAAAAATAAATGATTGAATCATCAATTTGGAAAGCCATCCAATAACGTAAAGTATACATCTATAAATCAAATCTTTATCCAATAAGTAAACTATACATTTATAAGTCAAGTCTTTGTCAAGTAATTAATCCAAAAATAATTGATGATATATTCCTTATTATCAAGGCAAATTAAAATATCTAAAATATATTGGAAACCCAATCGCAATAATTGATAATATATTTCTAGAAGTCTATTTTTGTAAAATTTCTACATAAAGTAAAATTTTCAAAATATCGATAGTAGAAAGTAAACACTATTTTCTAACTAAAAAAAATTTCATTTAAAACTACAACTCAAATACATAAATAAATAAAATTAGAAAGCTCGAAAAGTGGGCTTACAAACCAACCCACCTTAGAAATAAATTCGTCCTCGAATTTAAGGACTATAAAGATGGAAAAAAGATGGTAAGATTATGATAAGGAAAATAAGAACGAATGAAAAGAAAAGGGAAGAAATAAGAAACCGCTCATAATAATAAAAATTTCTATGATAAAAGCATTGATCAACTAGGGTGGAAATGGGAGGGGATTATGTATGGCTTGGTATTGGAACCTTTGGCTATGGTTTTGAATTCTAAAAATATTCTAAAATGTTTTCAAATCAATCGAAGACTCTACCCACCTTAGAAATATTCTTACTCAAAAATTTCGAATGACACAATTAGTCATGATCAAGAAATGATATGGTCGCTGATCAAATGAATTAGGTCGTGAATAAAATTAAAATTTTAAGAAAAGATACTAGGTGGCACGATTAACTACCCTTGGAATTATATAGGCATGATCAATGGTCAAATTTTTAGGCTGATGTTAAACATGGACAATCACTTAGATAAATTTAAGAAGTAGTCGCGATCAAGGCTACTCATGGAAGTCATCTAAGCATGATCAAAATTTAAAAGTTGGTACGAATATGAACAAGATCGCAATAGTCATGATCACAGTGGAAAAATAAAATTTAGTAAAAACATAGGTACGATTATGATTTAGTCATGAACAAAAATTGTTCCAGATCGATCAAAATTGAAATCATTGTGGTACGAACAAATAGTTAAGCAAAATTATTTAGGCACGATTATAGAATCGAATTCTAGGACAACATGCGAACTAGCACGATTGAAATAAAATTGAATAGTTGAGTTGTGATCAAAAGGTCGTTAAGGATGGTCCAAAACGAAACCATTCTGACATGATCAATTGTGTAAGCATGATCATAGAATCGTAATTTAGGTGTGATTATGAATCTAGTGGAAGGAAATCAAATTAGGTTTAAAAGATGACGATTCAAAAATAGGAAGATATGGAGGAAGTGGACAACCAGTTTATTGAGAAGCTTGTAACTAGGAATAAAGCACAGATCAATTTGGAAACTTCATAGTCACATGCCAATAAAGAACGTAGCCTCTATGGTATTCGAAAATCGTAGCACACTTGAAATCATTTACCGAGAATTTATGCCTCGCCAGTGTACATCTGGCTGCAGTAAACTCTTGGTTATATGACTCTAAATAGGATACGGTATCGAATATTCCATTAACTATTTTCAGTGTTGGCATAATAATTCAAAGATTAAATAGGACAAATAAACTATAGCTTGAATGACATTCGATAACTCATGCTTACTTGAAATTATTTCAACTTGGGGGACATGCCACGCCAGTGCGCTACTGGCTGCAGTGAACCCGTAGTCTCGATAATTCAAATAAGTGGCGACAGTGCGCTGCTGTCTTGCCATCGCAAGTCAACGATCATTTTTTTACTATACCTTATGAAATTTCAAAGGATGTTCTAGAATTTCAAACAAGTTCTAAGAGTGTGTAAGTATCTGTCCTTCCAGTATGAATATCAAGTCTTGAAAAAGAAAAATAATTAGTTAGGAAGGATAACTCTTGAATCCAAAAACTTAACTTAAGATTAAGGTATAGACAATTGAGTGAGAAATTATTTAAAAGATAAATCCCTTGGGTCCAAGAAAATATAAGTGATACAAACTCATGATATGGCGATGTTTAGAGAAGTAAGATAAAGTTGTACAAATGATAAGATCAGGAAGGAAAGGACCGAAGGCAAAAAAGGAATATAAACCTTAATCTCTACTTCTATAATATTTAAGATTGAGGAAAAAGAAAATGGTGTAAAGCACTACGTATACCAGCTACGAATATACATTACACACAAGTATATATGTATATCCTAAATAAATCCGCAAAATCCCAAAAATCAATCTAAGAGAGGATTATACTATTTCTAAGTAAAATATAAATTTAAATAGCAATAATACATATATTATATTCAATATACAATTTTATAGAAATGATTCACAAGACCAAAATGAACTACCACTTTGTATACATATCCATATATCTACATGGACATCGTTGGTCGCACTACATGACTACCAGGACTTAGGTTGCGTTCGAGCTAGTTTAGAACAACCGGGTCATCTAAAAGTCATATTATTATTAAATAACTAATTAAATTATTTATAGAGATCAAGTCACAACTTTGTCTGATTTTTCTAGCTCGGACACACTTATGGCTCGGTCTTTCCTACCATAACTAATATATTTGTCAAAGCACGCCACTGCACTATCCGTGCCATTACTTCTAGTCATTTGGCACTCCAAAATTTAACGAAGACTAAAGCATTCTATAATAATAATTAATTAAATTAAATAATTCTAAAATTCCAAAAATTAAATCTTAATTCAAATAAAAGAAATAAATGCTATTTTCAAAATTTCAGGAAGATGTTACGAATCTACCCTCCTTAGAAATACCGTCGAATCAAAATGTGATAGTGTATCCTGAAAGTCATCTAGTGAGACCTATGTAGCAACCTTAACTACCCAATATCAAATTAAATTAGGGACTCCTAATCCTAACCATTCTCTTTAAAATTAATTTACTCCTAGTTGGGAATGAGCATTTCCTAGTCACAGGCTTGCAGTAGTACGACTAATATGGTACTACCATGAGTTCGCACAATCTGCAAAAACAGACCTGCATGGGCCACCACAAAAACTTGTCACGACCCGCACCCGCTTTTCGGATACGAGACGTGTCCAAGCCAGCCTACGCCGCAGAGTCGGCGGTAGAACGCTGTCAAGCCAACAAGAAATAAATGCTCAAGAAAATAACATTTGCTGCTCATTCACATTTCTAAGTTATTACAACATTTACAACATTTAAAATTAAAGGAAAAACAAAGTTTTACAATTAAAGAAATTGATACAATTGCTTTCTATTCTAGGTTGTCCTCAGCATACCCAAGTCTTCCCAATGCTAAGAGTGATCGCGGCTAAACCTGAAAAATGTTGGTTTCCAGTCAGGAATTGAACAAGTACACAAACCGACGATAATGCAAAACACAATAGAATTAACAAGACATGAAAATAGCATATGGAATATGAAAGCTAGTAAGAAACTGATGACATAGCACGATAGAGAAGTAAACAATGAAAAACTAATAAAAGACATCTATCTAGGTAGTGTGAAATATCTGTTTCGACATGTGAACGGCTAGGGGGTAAATCCGGCATCTACACGTGTCGTATGCAGATGCTATTGTTCAAGAATAGACTCATGGAAAAGTTCTGGGTAGTCCACATGTTTACTAAGATATTTTCCCTCCTGACTACTCTGTGTGACGAGCGTGTCAACAAGCAGCAAGATATATGTATAGACATGAAATGAAAAGACTACTATGAATCGGAAAGCAATCAGAAAGTGTACTTGCCTGTGGTCCTTAGCTGGTGAAACCGTTATCTCTGTCGAGTCCCGTATAGCCCAGTTAGCTACTTTCGACATAAGGTGGTCCGTTTTGGTAAGAGAATAGGAATACAATTAGTCTCGGTAAGAATTGCTACGAAAAGGAATTTGATATATAACTATCATTTTTACCGTAATATACCTTTAAGAGAAACTACTTGTTTATAAACTATTCGAAAATGCTATAAAAATATATATAAAATGCCTTTAAGAAGATATCATCTAAACCTTGAAAACCCTTTTAGAATATTTGCTACTTAGATATATACTCAAAATTGTTTCCGAACATAAATATTTTATGTCAAACTTATATATAGACATTGTAGTTTATATAAAATCCCAAGAGAAAACATTAAGGCCATAGCCCAAACTAATTAATTTCTATGTAAAATCCTTCTGTGGCTTTTAAGGCCCAAACTCTTACATTCTAAACATCATGAAATATATAGTAGTACAGTTAAAATAGAATTAGTTTTTATATTGGTTAGAAGCCCCTATATATAAGTCTAATTACTGCTCTGAACTTTAAAACCCTCATATAAAAATATTGCATGATTTTACTATTGGGCTCGAAGCCCGAGCTAATACCCAAAACTAATACTTTATAGGCCAAAGCCTGCATCACCTGGCTTTGGCCCAATCCTAAAAAGTCCAAGGACTAAAACCCATGAAAGCCAAAATAATTAATAATAGCAAAAATATCTAATACTCTATATAAATATAATGATGCTAATACTGTAGGTTTGCAAATACATAGATGTATTATGCATATATTAATAGTAACTATCTTAATTAATAATAAATTTAATAAGTATTAACGATAATTTTTTTTTTGAAATCACACGCACACACACAATTGGGGGGCTCGAACCTTGCCGGCCCCTCCGGATGTCCGCTCTAATACCACTAGGCTGCTCGGCAACGACGGCGATGGAGACAGGCTTCCGCGGGGCAGGCGACTAGGACGGAGTGCGTGCATGACGCTCGGGAAGGAGATCGCCGGCGGCTCTCGACGTCGATCGAAGGTTGTACGGAGCGCACTGGTCCTCGGGTGCGAAGGAAAAAGCCCGCCGGCGTCGGAGGGGCTCCGGATCGACATGACACACGAGATAGAAGGTGGCTCGGTGTTGCCGACGTGTGGATCCGGTAGTCACGGCGAACACCGACGCGACGGAAGGAGTCATCGCCCAGCTCGGAGGAGAAGTCTCCACGGCAGCGCGGAATCAAGTCGACAGCGGCGGAGGAGAAGTGGCGTTCGGCAGAGGAGGAGTCGGGCAGGCGGCCGAGAAGGAGGCCGTTGACTGAGGTGTGGCGGTGCTTGAGCGCGTGGAGGATGAGCTTTATGTAGGCGGTCTGGGAGACCTCGTACTTGCATTCGATCCCCATCTTTGTACCCGGTTCTTGGAGAGGGAGAATTGTTTTTTTTTGGAGAAAGTAGCGGAAGATGTGGTCGCAGATCCTCTTGGAGGCGCTCCCCAGATCGGCGTCGTCGTGGCGCTTGTTGGCGTGGTAGTACCCGACGATGGTCAGCCCCTCCGCGACGACGTGCTCCTCCACCTGGTTGACAGCTACCTCGAGGGAGGGGAGAAGGGAGATCTGGGAGTGGGAGAGGAGGACGGGATCAGAAATATGGACGGTGGCGGTGGACGGTGAGGCACAGATCGGCTTGGTCACGGCGCGGGATCTAATGGCCGGTCAGGCAGTGGTTCCGTCGGGATCCGCCGTCGCTGGTCAACGGTTCTCGACGCCATATCCGGAGGAAGACACGGTGTTGACGGTGTAACGACCACGGAATCGAGCTGGCGCGGTGGTTCGCGGCCGCAGTCCCGCTGCAGTGGAGTGGTCGGCGGATCTGGTCGACGTCAGCGCTCACCAGGGTGCTCGTCGTGGCGCGACGGCGAGGTTTGATTTCTTTTGGGTTTTTGTTTGTGAGCGTTGTCGATGTGCCTGGCTGTTGGACACAAGATTTTGTGTAACTAACTGGATGAAGGGAATGATGACACGGACGCACGGGTCCGGACACGCAATTTCTGGGATGGTGGTGGACCTTGCTGTTTGTGGCGGTGGATGGCGATCAGGGTGGTGTTGAGGCTTTGGGAAAATAGGACGGCGGTCAAGAGAACGATGACGGCACTGGTGGTGGTTTGGTCTTGTGATGACAGGAGAAGAAGTGAAGGGGACCGCTCGGATGGCTGGACAGAGGGACGAATTCGGGAAGTTTAGAGAGGAGCGGCGCATACATATACTGCCCCTAGGATAAAATTTTGGTTTAGAAAAATCCTATCAAGATTATAGTTAGAGATTTCAAATAGATAAGTCTCCATTTATATTTAAGCTAAATAAGTAGATTTAAATCAATCAAAATTTAGAAGTAGGTAATAACATTAATTTAAATCTCCCCATAATATCATCAAAATAATTTTGATTCTTATAGATTAAATCCAAAAACAAATGATTGAATCATCAATTTGGAAAGCCATCCAATGACGTAAAGTATACATCTATAAATCAAATCTTTATCCAATAAGTAAACTATACATTTATAAGTCAAGTCTTTGTCAAGTAATTAATCCAAAAATAATTGATGATATATTCCTTATTATCAAGGCAAATTAAAATATCTAAAATATATTGGAAACACAATCGCAATAATTGATCATATATTTCTAGAAGTCTATTTTTTTAAAATTTCTACATAAAGTAAAATTTTCAAAATATCGATAGTAGAAAGTAAACACTATTTTCTAACTAAAAAAATTTCATTTAAAACTACAACTCAAATACATAAATAAATAAAATTAGAAAGCTCGAAAAGTGGGCTTACATATTTAGAGCGAGAAAATGAGATATTAATTGAGAGAGAGAAAATAGAGAGAGAGAGTAGGTCGGCTGTACATGGGGGGGGGGCTTTGTGAGTGTGATGGTGATGGGTGAGGGGGTGTTTGTAGGTAGAGAGAGAGAGAGAGTGAGAGATTTAAATGTATATATATATATTATATGTATATATATGTGTATATATATACAAATGAGAGAGAATTAGATATTTGAATAAAGAGGAGGATATTTTGTGTAAGGAAAAAGACAAATACAATAATGGTGTGTATGGGCAGTCATGATAGGGCATACACCAAATTAGATTGAGTGTTAGGCCAGTTTGGACAAGCTTGGGGCCAAGATTTAATTAAAATAATAAATTTAAATTAATTAAATCATAGATGAAATGGAAGCACAAGGAAAATTAATTTGGTGGCACACAAAACAGGCCAGGGCCATATATTGGGTCGACTGGATTGGACCGATGTCGGGCCCAAAAATTAAGTTGAAAGTTAATTCACAAATTACGGCAGACGATAAATTGGTCTGAATTGACCCAAAAGTTGCGCGAAGCAAATAGAGCACAAGGAAACAAGTTCAAGTGGGACACGATATATCAACATAAAGATAATCTCGTCTACTATAAACTTCAAGAAGAAAGTTCCTAGAGACTGGCATCCCTGATGCTCTAGAAACCAAAGTCACGGTAAAGAGCATTTAATGATCGAAATTAATTAAATCAAAATAAATTATCGAAAATAATTCATTTAGAAAATTCGAAAATAAATCCCGAAAATTCAGGGGGCTTACACTTGGAAAGGATTATAGTAATCACGAGAAGATCAGAAAAGTGCTACGGGCTCTAACTAAGAACTGGAACCCAAAGGCAACAACAATCATTGAAGGAAACGATCTCACCACCATGTCTCTATAAACACTGATGGGTATGCTCATGACCTATGAGCTTGATCTACAAGAGTTTGAAGAAGCGACCCCAAAAGAAAAATCTATCGCCTTTAAAGCTCAGGCGAGAAAATCAACATGTAATAATTTTGAGAAAGAATCATCAAGTGGTGATGAACAAGCCCTACTAGTGAAGAACTTTAGAAAATTCTTGAAGTTTAAGAAATCAAACAGAAGGAAGAGAGATATCCAAGAAAGCAATGAAGATGAAACAATATACTTTGGATGCAAGAAATCAGGGCATATGAAGAAGGACTGTCCAATTTCGAAGAAAAACAGTCCATATGATAGATCAAGATCAAGCAGAAAAGTAACAACTAGTCGAAAGTATACAAATACCAGTATCTGGCATGAAAGTAAGGCCAGTGATACAGAAAAAGAAGACAGACCCTGTAGAAATGCCAATGTCTGTCTTATGGCTTTTGATAAGGTATCCTCAAATCCTTTGTATGACGATTTTACTTTCGATGAATTAGAAAATGCCTTCAGCAAACTACTTGAATAACACAAAAATGTGCTTGACAAGTATAAGCAATCTCGAAAAGAGATTAAGGCATACACAACCGAGATAGCTAGACTGTCCAGTCTTATTGAAGACATTAAAGAGACGTCTACTACCAGTAACACGGAAGAGATAGCCAAGCTTAAAGTAGACTATCATGAGGCTATCCTCAAAGTTGAAAAGAAAAAAAGAGACTATGTCAAAATACAAGAGTTATATGACATGGAAAAGAAGAAGCATTTAGTCACAGAACAAAGACTCATAGACATGACTGCTAAATATGAAGAGTCTTTTGCAGTTTCTAAAAAGTTAGAAATCAAGTTAGGCAAACAGAAAATACCTGTGACATAGCCTAAGTTTAGTCCTAATGCTAAGCATACACCTAAGAGGACTAAAACTCAGAAAGCACGAAAGAAACACGATTATCACCATGCTTTCACTTATAGGTTTTCAAAGAAACCACATAGGCATGTCAACACATATTCCACTAATATTGTTTTAAAACTCACTTGCACATATTGTGGTACTCATGGACACATATTACAGTATTGTTTAGCAAGAAAACTTGTTGACAATCGTACATTATTTTAGAGACCTAAGACTAATCAATATGGACCCTTCAGTAAATGGGTACCAAAGGATTCTTCTACTTGTTTTGTAGGTGGACCCTCAACCCTCTCATGCTAAAAGCAAGTGGATCCTTGATAGCGGATGTTCACGGTACATGACTGGTGATACGTCTTTGTTAGCCACGCTATCGATGAAAAAAGAAAGATACGTCTCCTTCGGAAATAATCTGAGAGGTGATATCTTTGGCAATGGCACTGTTGGTATATCTCCTTATCCTGTAATAAAAGATATTTGTCTAGTTATAGAATTGAAACATAACCTATTAAGCATAAGTCACTTGGCTGATAATGGTTATGGTATCAACTTTGTAAAAGACAAATCTACCATATATGATATGTCATCTAATCCCGTATATGAAGGGATTAGAGAAGACAAATATTTATGTTTTCTTTCTAGAGATTTGTCACTACCACATTTTAGCTTGAGGGTATTTTGGTCATTTGGTGAATTTTTGAATTTTATATTAATTTATTGAATTGGTGATTTCTATTTTTGACTTTGGCTAATTGAGACTTTGTAGACTGACCTAGAAGTTGACCCTAACTATGGTGACTTGGTTAGCAATGGTGTGACCTTAGTCTAACTTAAGTTAACCTCTATTTTAGTCTTTTAGGACCTAGTTTCAATAGGAGGATTAATAAATAAGTGCAATGACTTATGACATGTGATTTTAATTCCATGACTTATGAACTTAGCCCATAGGCCCATGACTTGAAACCCTAACCCTAACCAAGCCCATACATGGCCGACCACACCTAGTTTATCCCCCTATTTAATATTCTTTCATTGTTCTTGCCTCTTTTGTGCTCAACCCACTTCTTGAAAGGAAAGATAAATCTCCAACTTCCCAAATTCCTATTAAATTCATTTTAATTCCTTTTTCATCCAAATCTTTTGCAATAGTTTCTAATCACCCTCTATTTGATGTTCATGGAGAGTGATTTCAGTTTTTAAGCAATTTGGAGGATTGGGTTAGCAACGAGAAACGTTTGATTTGGGGCTTTTTCTTGATCCTTGCAACCTATAGGTAAACCCTTCAAATTCCATTTAATTTCTATTTTTCTTGCATAGTAGACTAGATCTAGGTGTCCCCTAGCTGTAGTGAAGGTTTGGTGTCATTTGTATTAGGTTTCGTGTCCGTATCGGACACGTATCAATGTCTTCATTGATGTGTTTGTTGAAATGCCATAACCACTATTTTCTTTACCTATTTCAAAACTATTTTAACTAATTATTAGCCCTATATATGGGTTTTGATTTCGTATTGGTTTGAGCACACTTGGTGTCCTCCTTCGTGTCCAAATTAGGACACGAACACGTGCACGAGGCCTCAATTCAGTACCCTGCTACTGGACACTGAGTTCTCCTCACTCAGGACATGGAGACACATGATTTTTGGGGAGAATGTCAGGGCAATGTCTGACATTAGTCTCTCGAAAGTTGGGCTCGAGAGGTTCAGTATTCGAGGAGTTCTTCTCCTCGTACAGGTCGCACGCACAGGCAGACACACGCATTTTTGGCCACTGATACGTGGCTGGACACGACACGATACACGTTTTGGACACAAGGCAGGGTGTCAGTGAGGTATCCCTATCCTAGGCGAACCTAGGTGCACACCCACGTGTTGTGTCGTATCGTGTATCGTGTCCTAGACACGAGTGCACGTGTGCACGAGACAGCGTGTCTGTGTGTTCACGAGAGTGGTTCATGATATGTAGACACGTCGTATCCGGCTCTGGGTGACACGAGTTAACTTGAAGGACATGTGCACATGTGTGTCTTTGATTATCAACCCTTAAATTGTTATATTAACATGTTTTTAATTGTCGATTTGCAATTCCCCATTTTTTCTGATACACAGTTTTACTAATTCAATTTTCTGAGTTTTAATTATACTTTTAACTGTTTCGTTGATGTTAACTGCCATGATTAGTTCACCTACATATGTCTGAGTATTAGTTACATATTAGGTTGGGATGTTAACGCTGGAATTGGGTTTTCAAATGGGTTTTAAATGTGTGCACTCTTAGCTAACTGTCAATTTGAATACAATGTATATCTTGAGAACTTGTGCATTAGCACTGTTAGCTGAGGATAGCTATTTCCTATCACATACACACACACCCATTGATACATTGCATTGCCACCTAATGGAATTCCTGAGAACACAGAAACTATCTACTGATTCCTAATACACACACATAATCTGTGAACACATTGACACATTGCACTACTATTTTTCCTGAGATTAGACGCACACAACCCCCTATCTCCTAAACTATCACAGACATACACACACACTACCTAAAACTGATAACATAATGTTCATGTCTACACACATTTCACGCTGATTTGCTAACACACTGATTTTGTGTTCACTATTGAAATCTGAGAATAATGTTCTATACACACACATGTACACATTGCAACCTGAACTGTTAACCTGAGAACTGAGAATGAGTTCACTCACACACTCACACAAAATCTGAGAACAATGTAGATGCACACCTATACATATGCATTGTCCCCTATCTTTATATATATATATATATATATATATATATATATAACCTTGTGTGATAAATTTGATGTAATATAGATTATGCATAATGTTTATATAATTAGTGTGTATATAGATGTGGAAATTGATATGTGTGTTGCCAATATATGTGAATATGGCTCATGGCCTATGTAGTATAGCCTATGGGTATCCTAATGTGCAAGCTTATGGTATATGGAATGTATACACATAAGTTGTGTGTTGTTAGACTTGTGTGACTTGTGAATGATGTGTGCTTGCTAGAAGAGACTGGTTAGGCTTAGTGAGACTTGTCTGGGTTAGGTTGACCTAGTTAACCTAGTTTGACTAGAATAGTTTGATTAGAGTTGACCAAAGGTTGACTTTAGCCTAGATTGACCCAAACATTATGTCGGATGCATCGTAGCAGTTTATTTTACCAATTTGGATATGTTGTGACTTGTACTGTTCTGAATAGGAGCCAGACACCACTCCTCAGGCAGTATTTCATTTAGACATTCAGGATATCAGGTGAGTACATTTTCTGATCATTTCATAACTTGCTTAGGATTATACTCCTGCTCTTGATTACCTTATTGGATGCTGTCACGATATTATCACGGATTGGTACTATATGGATCCCTACATTGAGATGTTATCCCTCTCGGGAGCATCGGATACTTCATTTTATGTGTTTCATGTACATCATGTATTCTTCACTCTCATGTTATTCATGTTTCTCATGTGCGTCATGTTCGTTCATGCAGGCTCGTGTACTCTCATGTTCGGTCATGTTTCTCATGTATCTCATGTATAACCTATACTTCATGTGCACCCATTTATGGGCCTTCATGTGAAATTTATGTGTATTCATTTATGAGCCCTCATGTATACTTCATGTCCACCCATTTATGGGCCTTTATGTGAAATTCATGTGCACTCATTTATGAGCCCTCATGTATACTTCATGTGCACCCATCTATGAGCTTTTATGTGAAAATCATGTACGTAACATAACTTGTCTGGATTCTTGTGTATTGATTGGGGTATGGGAGAGTATAAATAGTCATGTGAACAATTCTAAAGTAGTATAACCATGTGCACCTCTTTAGTATATTCATGTGCAATTCCAGCCGTTCACATGTCGACTTTGTACTCTACATCACTAGTCACTGATAGTTCTCTACTTATAGTAGATATTTCCATTACAGTTCTCTTTTTTACATCATGTACATTCTTTTAGTTTTTATGTATCGTACTCTTTTGCACGTTTATATTTCCTAACCTGCTATGATCTGCGTGAGATGTATTGTGCTCGCTTCCGTCTTGACTGGACTTGTTAAAATTTTATAGAGGATGATGAGGAACCCTGTACCCCTTTCTATGGAGCTCTCCTAGATGATAATCGCGACCTGGACCCCTGGGGAGGTTCAGGCAGCTGCTGAGGATGATACCCATGCATAGCATAGATAGTCTAGACTGTTCTTTCTTTTCATGTTAGTTGTTGTCTTTGATTTTAGAGTTGTATTATTATGGAGATGTTGAGACTAGTATTTGTTAACTTGATTTATTTCACTTCTATTTGTACCTCAGTTTTGAGGATTTCCTTATCTATTCCATCGTGCTATATTCTACCTCTAGATTGTGATTGAGTTATACCTTCTGTGACTTGGCCTCCTTTTGGAGAGTATTTTATATTGTGTTAGTTGTAGTTCATGACCTAGAACAACGTTCTACCGCCGACACTGCGGCGTAGGCTGGGCGCTGTTACGTACTCGTGCCCTCACAGTGGGTGCGGGTCGTGACACGTTTTTAGTGGTGGCCCATGCAAGTTGGGTTTATATAGTGGTATTCGAACTAGAGTATCACTACAGCCTGCAGTAGGTGTTGACACAAAGTCACAGTCAACCAAATATTGACTACATTGACTAAATAATGTCTGTATTAATTCAATACGACACACGACGTCTGCATTCCGTTCAAGACAGACGACAGCTCAGTCTCCGGTTCTCAGTGTGTTTTCGAGTCTGTATTTTATATTTTCATTGAGTCTAGACTTGTGTACTCTGAGTCATGCTGAGCTCTTGACACTTAATCTATAGCCTACCCAAAATCCCAAGCTCCACTGAACCAAACACTGCCCAAAAATCCCCTTTGAACCACTCTGTGCTCTGGAGACAGAGTTCGGGCCGAACTCTGCCTCCACACAGAGTTCGGGCCGAACTCTGTCCCCTAGAAATCAGGAACCCTAATTTTAGGGTTAGCTGGTTGCTAGTTGTCCAACGGCCAAATATTTGAATTTTCCTACCCGAATTCTGGCCGAATTCTGCCTATAAAAACACTATAAATAGGGCATGAATTTTCTCATTCTAGACTATCCAATCTTCTCTTCTCTTCTCTCTTATAGCTGAAATAAGCCATACCCTTCCCATCTACTAGCCACAAGCCTCCTAAGTCTCGAGTGCTCAGCATCTCTCAGTTAGGATTCTTGTGCAAGAGTCGAAGAAGTCGCTTGGACAATTCCAAGCAAATCGCCACAGCGATCCTCTGTTAGAAGTTGACGTGCTCTTCTAAAGTAAAGGCACGGTTGTAAACTACTATTTCACAAATAGTGGATTTGAATCCTGAGCTAGAGTTCTCAGGCCTGGACTAGTCCTCCACGAGGGAAACCAGGTTAAAATTGCTGTGTTTGCGTATGCTCTTTTAATCTCGTTTTATTTTCCGCACTTTATTCTGATTATTTTTATTGGTGAAAGAGTTATTTTTAATTGGTCATTTTTCTATATATACTCTATTCACCCCCCTCTAGAGTTGCCAAACTATTCTTCAATTGGTATCAGGGCTCTGTTCTCTTTTTAAGGACTAACATCCTAAGAGCTGATCCATGGCAACCACACAATCCTTGATTTCCAATCATGGTGAAGGTCAGTCCACTCATAGGCCTTCCCTATTTGATGGAACTAACTATACATATTGGAAAACAAGGATGAGCTTCTATCTTAAGTCTCTAGACTTTGACCTGTGGACTGTCGTCACTGACGGTTACAAAAAGCCCGTCAGGATAGTTGTTGATGGTGACCTCATTGAGAAACCACACGACAAATATTCTGTCGAGGAGAAGAAACAGGCAAGTCTAGATGCTAGGGCTATTAATGCTTTATTCTGTGCTATAGACAGGAATGAATTCAACAGGGTCTCCACATGCACCACTGCTCATGAAGTATGGAGACTTCTAGAAGTGACGCATGAGGGAACCACACAAGTCAAGGAATCTAAAATAAGCCGTCTCACTCAAGAATACGAAGCCTTCAAGATGAAGCCAAATGAGACGATCACTCAAATGATTACAAGATTCCTCGACATCATCAATCCTCTATCCTCGCTTGGTAAGCAGTACTCAAACCACGAGAAGATTCGTAAGTTACTCAGAGGGTTGCCAAAGATTTGGAACCCTAAGGTGACGGCCATCATAGAAGGAAACGATCTCACATCAATGTCAATGGAGACCTTGATGGGTAAGCTCATGACTCACGAGCTTGACCTCAAGGACTTCGAAGAGCCTGCTCCGAAGACCAGGGAGATCGCACTCAAAGCTCATCGACGAAGGGCTGATCACGATGAGACCGAAGACGATAACTTGGATGATGAAGACCAAGCTCTCATGGTTCGCAACTTCAGAAAATTCCTTCGCTTCAATCGAAGGAAGAAGGACTCACAAGAAGATGATGAAGAAGAGCCAACCTGTTACGGTTGCAAGAAGACTGGACATGTCCGAAAAGACTGCCCATTCTTGAAGAAGAGCAACTGCTATGAGAAGCCATACAAAAAGAACTCATCAAAGAAATATGCCAACACAGGAATTTGGCATAAAAGTGAAGCGAGTGACTCCGAGGAAGAAAAAGGCTCTCCTCAAGATACAGCAAATGTGTGCCTAATGGCAACTTCCAACAAGGTAGCTAACGAAACTCTTGATGACTTCTCTTTTGATGAACTTGGCGATGCTTTCACTGATTTACTCGATGATCACAAAAAGGTCATCGGTAAATACAAACATGCCAAGGACAAAATCAAAAGTCTTGAAGATGAGATACAAAGAATTTCCTTACTTCTTGATAATGTTAGAAACACGACACCCACTAATGACCCTGATGAAGTATCCAAGCTTAAATTAAGCTTACATGATGCTGAAGCACGTATTGAGCAACAAACTCAAGAAATCACTACACTCAACACGTTGCTTGCTGAAGAAAAGAGTAGACACAAGATTTCTATGACTAAGATATATGGCTTAAATATTAAGGTTGATGAACTGCAAGCTGTTTCTAAAAGATTAGAACCAAATTGGGTAAACAGGTTGTTCAACCTCAAACCCAATCTCATGGGCACAATACCACTCATGCTAGTCAACCACGTCATTCTCATGCAGCACATAATCATGCATTTATATACACAAACTTTCACAAACCACGTGCACGGAAGAATAATTCTCACTCAGTACACAATCATCATGCACAAAGACACAATCAACATCACTCCACACATAGGAATCATCATGCCATGCCATATAGACAAGATCATCATGCAATGCCATATAGACAAGATCATCATATGCCATATAGACAAAATCATCATGCCATGCCATATAGACAATATCAGCATGTCACACATCATAGACAATACCATCATGATATGCCTCATAGACAGCATCACCATGCCACTCATTCTATGCATAATCATCATCACCATGCTAACTCTTCACATCATGACCATCCTCATCCTGTTGCTTATAGATATTATTCTCATGCTCCTAGTATAAATAAGAATGCTATCTGTACTTACTGTGGATTACATGGACACATCTCTCCACAGTGCAAATTTAGAAGACTTGTAGATAAAAAGATATATACTTGGTTTCCAAAGACTAACTTTTCAGGACCCTCAAGAACTCGGGTACCAAAGGTCATATCTACTTTTGATGTAGGTGGACCTTCCCTCTTCAACTGAAAGTAAGTGGATTCTCGATAGTGGATGCTCGCGACATATGACGGGAGACGCAAATCTTTTTGCATCACTATCGATAAAGAGAGAAGGATATGTATCCTTCGGTAACAATCTCAAAGGGCACATAATAGGTAATGGTATCATTGGTCATCCTCCTTCTCCTGTAATAAAGGATGTCTGCCTAGTGACCGAGTTAAAGCATAACCTGCTCAGCATTAGTCATCTTGCTGATCATGGATATGATATTAACTTTGGACAAAACAGTTGCTACATCTATGATAGGTCAACATGAGACATTGCTTTTGAAGGGAAAAGAGAGGACAACATATATATTTTCTATCTTTCTATAAATACTAACAATGCAGGTAGATGTCTATATGCCCACAAAGACGAACGACTACTTTGGCACCAGCGTCTTGGTCATGCCAACATGGATGCTATATCCAGGCTGTCTACCAAGAAGCTAGTGAGAGGATTGCCTGATATCACATTCAAAAAGGACACGGTATGTGCCGAATGTGAACTAAACAAGGCAACTAAATCCTCATTTCATTCCATCAACTCTGTAAGTACTACTAGACCCTTGCAACTACTTCATATGGATTTATTTGGTCCTAGTAGAATAGCTAGCCTCGGTGGCAAACTTTATGCATTTGTTATTGTTGATGATTTTTCGAGATTTACTTGGGTTTTCTTTCTCGCTAATAAGAGCGATGCTATTTCTGTTTTCAAAGTTTTTGTAAAGAAAGTTCAAAACGAAAAAGGCTACATGATTACTCGAATCCGAAGTGATCATGGAGGCGAATTCGTAAATTATGATTTTGAAAATTTTTGTAATACAAATGGTTTTGATCATGAATTTTCTTGTCCTAGAACTCCTCAACAAAATGGTGTTGTGGAGCGGAAGAATAGAACTCTCGGCGATATGGCCAGAGTCATGTTGAATAAATTTTCACTTCCGAAATACTTTTGGGCAGAAGCTGTCAGTACAGCATGCCACATTTTAAATAGGGTGCTGATTCGTCCCATTACGAAGAAAACACCCTATGAGCTTTGGTTTGGGAGAACCCCCAATGTTTCTTATTTTAAAGTTTTTGGTTGTAGATGCTTTATCCTTAACACCAAAGACAACTTAGGCAAATTTGATGCCAAAGCTGACGATGGTATCTTTCTTGGTTATGCCGCCAAGAGTAAGGGATATAGAGTTTTTAATAAATGCTCACTTATTGTGGAAGAGTCAACAAATGTGACTTTTGATGAAGATAACAGTGCAGTAAGTACTCTTGATGATGACGTTGAGCCATCAACTTCTACTCCAATGAATACTTCAACCGAAACTGATTCTCTGGAGGGTTTGCCTAAGAAATTCTCTTTCAAACCTTCTCATCCAGAAAATTTAGTAATAGGAGAAGTTTCACGTGGAGTAACTACTAGATCATCACTAAGAGACTCCGTTGCTAGCACTGCCTTCATTTCATAAGTAGAGCCTAAAAACATTTCTGAAGCCTTTAATGATGAATTTTGGATTTCTGCTATGCAAGAAGAACTCAACCAATTCGAGAGAAGCCAAGTATGGGAACTCGTTCCTAAACCGGTTAATCACTCGATAATTGGTACTAAATGGGTTTTTAGAAACAAAGTAAATGAAGATGGTTCAGTCACACGTAACAAAGCTCGTCTAGTAGCTCAAGGATACAACCAAGAGGAAGGTATCGACTACGATGAGACGTACGCTCCTGTTGCTAGACTAGAATCCATTCGGATGCTTTGTGCTTTTGCTAATTTTCAAAACTTTAAATTATTTCAAATGGATGTGAAAAGTGCTTTCTTGAATGGTTTTATTAAGGAGGAAGTTTATGTAAAACAACCTCCTGGCTTTAAAAATCACAAATTTCCCGACCACGTGTTCAAGCTAAAGAAAGCGCTTTATGGCCTCAAACAAGCCCCCAGAGCTTGGTATGAAAGGCTAACTTGAGAAAGGTTTTTCAAAAGGGAAAATTGACACTACACTGTTTATAAAATCTTTTAAAGACACTATTCTGTTGATTCAAATCTATGTTGATGATATCGTTTTTGGGTCTACTGATGAAACCCTCTGTCAAGAATTTGCTAAGTGTATGCAGACGGAATTTGAGATGAGCATGATGGGAGAGCTCAACTACTTTCTTGGCCTGCAAGTGAAACAAATGGCTAATGGAACTTTCATCTGTCAATCGAAGTATACCAAGGACATGCTGAAGAAGTTCGATCTTGACAACGTCAAACCAATCAGCACTCCAATGGCTACTTCAACCAAACTCGAACCAGATGAGAGCGGCAAACCTGTTGATCAACGTAAGTATCGAGGTATGATAGGCAGCTTACTTTATTTAACTGCTAGTCGTCCCGATATCATGTTCAGTGTTTCCCTATGTGCTAGATATCAAGCTAATCCTAAGGAATCACACATGACCGCGGTTAAGCGTATCTTTCGATACCTTAAGGGTACGGTTACAGTGGGCTTATGGTATCCCAAGTCCACATTATTTGACCTTATTGGTTACTCTGATGCTGACTTCGCTGGATGCAAGGTCGACCGTAAAAGTACGAGCGGCACGTGTCATTTATTAGAAAAGGCTTTAGTCTCCTGGTTTAGCAAGAAGCAGAACTCTGTCGCACTATCCATAACAGAAGCTGAATACATAGCAGCTGGGCGTTGTTGTGCACAAATTCTGTGGATGAAGCAAACCCTTGAAGACTATAAGTTATCTTTCATGCATATTCCTATATTCTGTGACAACACTAGTGCCATTAATTTGACTAAGAACCCTGTCTGTCACTCACGCACTAAACACATTGAGATCAGACACCACTTTTTGCGTGATCATCAGCAAAATGGCACGATTAACTTAGAGTTTATTGACACTGATCATCAGCTAGCAGATTTCTTTACTAAGCCATTATCCGAAGAGCGCTTCAATTTCCTTTGTCGTGAACTCAGAATTTTGGATGAAGCAGTTATAAGTTGAGACTCACCTGCGTAAATATCGAGTATATTTTGATTCTTTTACGACGAATTTGGTATGGGTACAAGCCGAAAGGGTCCTTCTGACAACAAGGCGTAAAAGCCTAAGCGACACGGTGCACTAGTCCTCAGGACTACCGCTAGCTGGGATCCGGCCCCTGCAGCTAACCTATGGCAAATTCGAAATATTGAATTTCAATAGATTTCCTTGTTTATTATATGGGTTGTTTCGATTTAATATTGCCTAATTTATTTTTCTAAGAGTTCATTCTGACTTTTGTGTACCTCTCTATGTACTTCATTGAATTCTTCAAACTTTTGAATCCTCTCTATTTTTCTTCAACACTTAACCAATTTTTCATCTTTTCAGCCTATTTTCTGTTCTGGACCACTCATCCAGAACTCGGGCCGAACTCTGCCCCTAACAGAGTTCGGGCCGAGTTCGGTCCCTATTGGTCCAGCGTCGGGATCAGCCTCAGCCGTTGGATCAGTTTAGATCATACGGTCAGAATTTCTTCCGACCAACGAAAACCCTCTCTTATATTTCGGGTTTTCATCTCTCTTCTTCACTATTACCTCCTTCCTCACCTCTCCAAACTCTTTCCTTCAAACCCTAACCCTAGTTTTTGATCTAGAGTGCTCCATTGCTCCTCAAAATCAAGGGAAAGGGGTCTATCATTATTCTCTTCCACTGTTTATCATTTGAGGTATCATTCTTGTATTCTATACTTCAAATTACTTTTTATGGCTCCTCGCTTGTTCAATCGTGGAAAGAGGATTCGAACTGAGAGTGTTTCCTCTTCGGATTCTCCTCCGTCAATTAAACAAATCATTGAACAACTTCAACCCCCTCATCCGTTGTTCAACCCACCTCGTCCTCAAAATCCTTATACCTATGACAACCGATTATTTGTCTCACTAGATGCATCAAACAACTGGTTTAGTGACTTTCGGAATCGTCAGGTATTCGCAGGACATCCTATTAATTTTTCTATATTCTCTCAATATGATTCTCTATTTCATGACCTCTGTTTTGATGAACTAATCACTACCACATCGGCTATCTATCGTCATGCTGTCCAAATGTTCTACTGCAACATGACCTTTGATGACCTCCATATTTATTCACGAGTTGCAGGTATCAATATATCATTTGACGACTTTGACTTAGCAGAATTTCTTGATCTTCCAGAGCCCACTTCTTGGAAAAAGCTTGTTGACGCTCGATCGTTCCGTTTTCCCGACGGGTTTTCCCTTGAGAGCTTCAAGGACGATTTGTGTACTCCATACACACGTCCTCGCAAGCTCATGGCTAAATATCTCAATCCATATTTTTCTGACCTTCATTGGATAATCTCTAACACCATTCTACCCAAAACAGGTTCTCCTGATGACATCACTTATCTTGAAATATCTGCTCTTTATCATCTTCACTTTGGAATTTCTTTCAATCTTCCACGTTCCATGATGGACTGGATGATTCACTGTAGGAAGAAACCTCGAGCTCTGGTTTATCCTTTGTACCTTCCTATGATCTTTCGTGTATTTCATATACCACTTGACATCTGTCCGTTTTTGCCTGCTCCTGCCTTTCTGTCCAAGGCACGACGCCTTCAGACAGTCGTCGCCTCTCCTGAGACTTCTGAGCAGTCTGCTGATGAGGAGCCTGACGCCCCTCCACTCGGTCAGGATGTACCACTTCCACCTGTCACTCTTGAGTCTATTCAGACTATGCTCCGGGAGCGTTTTGACCTTGAGGACGAGCGCTGGACCCAGCTGGATTATCGTACTACTCTACAGATGAGTGCCCTCGGCAACTCCCTGTATGATATACGGTACTCCATATCTCATCATCTGCACATTCCCATGGAGCGGGATCCTGAGCGCGCGGGCCATCGCATTGATGATCCATGGGTCATGCGTTACATGGATCCGGATGCTGCTTTTCTGGACCCCCGTCGCTCCTTCCCTGGTCCTTCAGACCCTCCAGGACCTTCTCGTGCTCCGTGATGGAGATTGGCTCGATCTGCTGCTGCTACTGCTGATGATCTTAGTTGATGCTTTTTGATTTTAGTTATTTAGTTTCTTATGGTTTTATGTCCTTGGTTTTATGTACTCAAAACTCTGGTTGTGTGTTTGACACTTGGTTTTGTGGATGACATTTTATCATAGTTTTACTTTATGCTAGTGACTCATTTTGTTTAGTCATACACTGTTTCTTCTCTGCTTGGTGTGGTTGCATCACTCATAATTGTCTATACTGCAGTTTATATGTTCTATCATTCATATGCAGTCTATATTGCTAACTGCCAAAAGGGGGAGAACTATGTATATTTTCGTATATCTGTTTCGTATGTATATTTTCGTATATCTGTTTCGTATATCTGTTTCGTATATCTGTGCTTGTTTTTGCTTTTGGGAGATATTATCTATCAGGCCACAGGTTCTATGCATTATTTACGGGGGAGAGCTATTACTTCTAGCTCGGCACCGTTCACTGATCACGGGGGAGCTCTTCTTTCTAGCTCAGCATCGATTATGGGGGAGCTGTGCTACAATCAACTGTGTCCAGGTATGAATATTGAAATATACATATATTATTTTGTCAATTATCAATATGGGGGAGATTGTTGACACAAAGTCACAGTCAACCAAATATTGACTACATTGACTAAATAATGTCTGTATTAATTCAATACGACACACGACGTCTGCATTCCGTTCAAGACAGACGACAGCTCAGTCTCCGGTTCTCAGTGTGTTTTTGAGTCTGTATTTTATATTTTCATTGAGTCTAGACTTGTGTACTCTGAGTCATGCTGCGCTCCTGACACTTAGTCTACAGCCTACCCAAAATCCCAAGCTCCACTGAACCAAATACTGCCCAAAAATCCCCTTTGAACCACTCTGTGCTCTGGAGACAGAGTTCGGGCCGAACTCTGCCTCCACACAGAGTTCGGGCCGAACTCTGTCCCCTAGAAATCAGGAACCCTAATTTTAGGGTTAGCTGGTTGCTAGTTGTCCAACGGCCAAATATTTGAATTTTCCTACCCGAATTCTGGCCGAATTCTGCCTATAAAAACACTATAAATAGGGCATGAATTTTCTCATTCTAGACTATCCAATCTTCTCTTCTCTTCTCTCTTATAGCTGAAATAAGCCATACCCTTCCCATCTACTAGCCACAAGCCTCCTAAGTCTCGAGTGCTCAGCATCTCTCAGTTAGGATTCTTGTGCAAGAGTCGAAGAAGTCGCTTGGACAATTCCAAGCAAATTGCCACAGCGATCCTCTGTTAGAAGTTGACGTGCTCTTCTGAAGTAAAGGCACGGTTGTAAACTACTATTTCACAAATAGTGGATTTGAATCCTGAGCTAGAGTTCTCAGGCCTGGACTAGTCCTCCACGAGGGAAACCAGGTTAAAATTGCTGTGTTTGCGTATGCTCTTTTAATCTCGTTTTATTTTCCGCACTTTACTCTGATTATTTTTATTGGTGAAAGAGTTATTTTTAATTGGTCATTTTTCTATATATACTCTATTCACCCCCCTCTAGAGTTGCCAAACTGTTCTTTAGTAGGATTATGATATTTTTGAAGGTACTCAATCACAGTTAGGATTTCTTAAGAGATTCCTGGGACGACCCTTGAGAATCTTATTTAAACTTCAATTTGAAATCCTTTTTCTTGTTTTGTTCGCTCTCACTCCTTGATTATTGAATTTGATTTTTGATGGATCGATGTTGATTTTGATTTTCCTATCGAGATGAATTTTATGGCCTGAGTTACGATATTTTCTGATAACATATGATGACGGGAATAACAGGGATGGTAAAACGTCTTCTTGATTATGGAAACTATAGTTTATCGCAACCATATTAGCTGGCGTGGCAAAAACGTAGAGACCTGACTTCGGATGTACGTATCTTGGTTATGAGATGTGAAATTTCTTGCAGCTATACCAGTCGGCATAGCGAGAATTCCAGACGACATGATTATAGAGGTGCATACCCCAGTTATGGAATCTATCATTTATCGCAGCCTTGCTTACTGGCATGGCGAGGATTCTGAGTAACATGATTTTGGACAGACGCATATGATTATCAGATTGTATCTTGAGAAGGTTTTTAAATATATCATCTCTATCATACCCTTCTGTTGTTATAAAATTGTATTCCATCATCAATAACTTAAGAGTAGGGATATTTTTGTTTTGAAGAGCTTATTCATATATAGTTCTTTCATAGTATAATGATATGATAACTTGTAGAGTGTCTGTACCCTAGAGATGATAGTTAGCATTGGTATTAGAATAGTAAACCATTATCGATGATTTTCCTATCATTTATAATACCAACCAGTTTTCATATAGGATGTTAGTACGCCTTACAGCATCGATGACTTATTATTATTTTTTTCCTTATCCTTTCCAGTAAGGCACCCATGACCAGAGCCTGTCCTTGAGTGTAGTTGTAGTTTCACCTAAGACTGAGAGGTCTATATATATATATGGGTTACAGGTGATATTGGCATATAGGATATGGGTTGGTTAGTATCTATAGGTCATTGTTGTATAGGGTTATAGACATGTTGTTTAGCCTATATTTGATTCAGTTTCCTATTCTAGTTAAGTTCTCTTTGTGTTGAGTTCAGTCATGTTTGATCAACCTTTATAGGCAGTGTGCAGACCCTTCACTAGATACCCTGTTCCTTTGGTTCAGACTTGTACAAGTGGTTCACTGCACTCAATATTTCATTACCTACCATATTGCATCATAGATTTCACTAGACCATTGTTCAGACCCCAATTAATGACTCACCAATATAACCATCAGCCCCTTAGCATACTCTATATATCTGGAAGGTTAATATCATGAATATTAGAGGTCTGCACTCGTCCTTACTTTCTGTACATGGTGACATACTGCATTTCTTAGCATTTTACTTTACTTGAAAGCCTTGCAAATACCCTTCATTATAACCTGCAGTACCTACCCTACAGTGGAGTTTAAACCTTTTGGGCATGGTTTGTAACCCACCTCCCCGAGATTCTAGTATATTATTTTCTGTAAAAAAAAATAATAAAATAAAATATAATTCATGAACAATTTTTGAATTTTCATATAGGAATTTTTTAGTCATTACATGATTTAATTAATATTTATTTTTATTTCTATGTACGTTGGGTTTCTTTATTAAATAATGGGCTTCCTTTATATATCATTTGGGCTAGCTCATTCACTTAGTTCTTCACTATTTGTAGCAGCTAATATTTTCGAAGCTTCTTCTGTTTCAAATTTGTTCAAAGGACAGGAGGAATTCAAATTATCAAACTCTAACAAACTTGTGTGACCACCTGCTCTTTTTTATTTGGCGCCAAAGTTGGCGTGAAACCCAAGCAGCCATCCCCTTTATATTCGGATCAAATTCTTCAGGCTCTTCACAAATTCCTCAGAACAGAGCTTTCTTCTTCCATTTCCTTTTCCTTCATAGCAAGCAAAGTGAAGCGATGGTGATGGCGACGACGATGATGGAGGTGGCGCGTGCAACTTCCTTCTGCGACTAGACCGTTCGATCCACACAGTATCAACGATCGCTCAGTACAGCGGCAGCGGTTCTTCCATCTGTACTGTTGAGAGGTGGCCAACAGCACGCAAGAGCTCGACCGCTGCAATTTTCCGTTGACGGCGACGACGGAGCTCCGGTTCGATCGAGACTATTGGTGAGTCCACCGTTCCTTCCTTCTTTTGTGTTGAGCCATTCAAATCCTGGATGATCGATCCCTCTTGATTTTGGTTGAATTTGAATCGTGTCAGACTCGATCGATCCATCGATTGATTTTATTTTGAATTTATGTGTCAGTGGTGTGAGCATTCTCGACATTCGGTTCTTGGATTTCTGATCTGACTGAGACTATGGGTGAGTCCTTGATTGATCGTATGCTTCTTTCCAAATTTGGAGTTGATAAATTTCAAATTTAACTCACATACTTGTTTTCTCTTCTTGCACGCAACCTGTTCGACATAATGTCTAGCCGGCACTATTCTCAGCTGAACGTGGAGATATCAGTTCGTGTCCGACGCAGGGGCGAGCATTCTCATTTCTGGGATTTAAACTCTTCAATTATAGGTTGAGTCTTGGAGACCTAAGCTACAGGTATGAACCTCCGTTCTTAAATCTTTCTCTCGATTCTATTCCGAGCAATTTAGGTTGAATAAATGCTTGGTTCTTTAGCGGCTGTTTAGTCTATGATGTTATTGCTAAATTGATCTGGGGAAGGGTAGTTGTCTCAGACACGAGATGGAGTGTCTATTGACACAGTCAAGGATTTGGCAGGTTTAATTTATTTTCTGCTACTGGAAACAGTCACTGTGATGAATTCATTCGAATATTTGACTGTTAGGTGTATGTAGGATTTTGTTAGTAGCTGGTGACAGTATATATTGGTGTGTTCACCTAGTCGTTGACACAGAGATAGGGACAACAAGTGCTCGTATAGTGAAGAATTATTCCCACACTAGATTTTCCCTAGCAGTGTTAACTAGCTGATGATTCCGAATTTTGATGGCAGTATTGTCACTGAACTGGAATTGCATATCCTTGGATTGGTTCAGCCTACTGAAGAACTGGGAACATGTGTATAATCTATGCATGAGTTGTGAGGTTCTAAACCAATACAAGGATAGTGTACTGTCCTAATTTCCTACAGGGTGAAATTTCCTGTGTACATTCAGACAATTGGGTTATACATCAGTCATTATAGGGAGAGGCTTGAGTATTGGTTTGTTCGAAGACTCTGTTTTAGGTTTGAGTACTAGTTCTGTCAAGTTCCATTTACTAAAATTGTTGTAGTTCAGTGGATATTTAGCTTGGTTTGAATAGTAGTAGAAGCAGTGGCCGAGCTTAACTCTATAAAAAAAAAGAAGAAATGGATAAAGTATAGGCTAACCAGGTTGTTTTCAGTCCTGTGCAAGGGACTACTTGAAAACCTGGGAGCTTTGTTGGGCTGATTAGAGAGCCATCATTTAGGGACTACTTGAAGACCTGGGAGCTCTGTTGGGCTGATTAGAGAGCCATCATTTAGGACTGTTTCCTTGATTGTCTGCAACAAGTGTGTACTGAATGCCAAGATGGGTAGTAGCAATCACATTGTAAGCCTGAATCTAATTCAAGTGCTGATAGGAAGTTTAGGAATAATCCTGTATGATGTCATATAGTTTTTGGCATAAATATATCAATTGGACTAATGGTTGACAGGCTAGGAGATAGAGTATAGAATTGATATAAAAATTCATATTGGATTGTATTTACATATAGGTTTAGCATTTAGATTGATATTGGATTTAAGTTAAATACATCAGTCGGTAAACCTGAGAAATAGGATGGTAGTTAGGTTGTGTTAAGAATAATATAGGGTTGTTTTGTAAACTAATATTTCACTAGTATTCATGTTACCTATGAATATTGCATTACATATTAATGTTTTAGAGTGACAGTTAGACTCTGAACTTGCAAGTCAAACCATTTGGAATTTGGGTTTCAAGTTCATTGTCTTGGTGTACCTATAATATTAATAAATGCAATTATAGGTGATAGAATGCTTCATGTTTGGATATTATCTTTTTTTTAAAAAAAAAAAAGAAGGATTAGAGTTGGCAAGGTAAAACCAAAGATTTTGTTTAGTGGTTTTTCTAGACTATAAATATCTATTTATTGTCAGCTTATCAATTGTAAATCAAAACAGGAGGGCACCAGCTTTACTACCCTTTTCTCGATCACCCGGAGCCAAGGCAAGTACACCGACTCGATCCCTTTACTCTGTATTTCTGTCTTGCTTCATGTTCTCATGCTGACACGTTCTACACACGACTGTTCATTGTTCATTGTTCACCGTTCATTGTTCACCGTTTATCGTTCATTGTTCATTGTTCATAGTTCATTGTTCCTTGTGCATTGGGGTGGAGAAATACTATAGATATGTGACCAATCCTATTTTAGCTAGGCATTGACTAATAGCTTGGGTCTCACTTCGTACACGTGGGACTCCAAGCCGTACCATTGTTCATTGTTCACTGTTCACTGTTTACCCAGCCGGTCACATACTCTGATAGTTATTTCAAATGCATGTTACACTGATAGAATAGTTTTATTGTTTCTGGATCTGGTACTACAGTTTTATCGTTATTCATGTACCATCGTTTCATATTCCTGTCTTGTATCATAGTTCATATCGTGATTCTTTTTCATGCACTGCAGTTTACATTGTTTAAAGCTTCTTGTCGGGGTTGTACTTTGCTCTTTTTCTGACAGGATCGTTGCAGGTTTACTTGGGGATATTGTATCTTCTTCATGGGCCAGAGCCCGAAGCCAGGATAGAGTTGTACCTCAGGATGGACTTAGAATTTCAGAGTTATAGTTAGGTCTTTTCTTAGATTTATTTTAGAGGATTTCATCATGTATTGTATTGAGGATTTCAGGATTGTATAATTTTATTCATGTTACCGAATTTGTCTCCGAATGATATTGTATAATTAACTTGTGGATTGTGGTGATTCTAGGAACATGTATAGCAGCTGTGGTAGTTTATATTTCTTGTATCTTGGAGTTTTCCTTAGTATTGTACAGCTTACTTCGTCGTGTCCATCGACGAAGGCTGGGCGTGTCCGACTCGTATCCGATTATTCGGGAGCGGGTCGTGACATGTTTTTAGTGGTGGCCCATGCAGGTCTGTCCTAATGGCACTTAGGCTATAAAGTGCTATTGGGGAACCTGTTAGACTAAGGAAAAACTCATCACAGCATAGGAAAATCGGGAAATAAGGGTATATCAGGATGGTCACTACAAGGAAGACCGCAGATCAGACTGGAGTTGCGAGCGGTTCTGGAGTTGCAGGCGGTACAGAGCACGCACCAGACGTCCAGGCAGATCAGCTTCCTCCAGCGCCTCCTATCTTTCCATCGCTACCGCCGACGATGATGCTTGACGGTAACCAAGTGATGGCGTTGTTTCAGCACTTTCTGGAGGCCCAAAACCATCAGGCAGCACAGTTCAGAGCGACTGTCGTCGACGCACTGAGGACCAGAGAGCCGCCAGCACCAGCACCAGCACCAGTCGCACCTCCAGCACCACGAGGACTGAGACCGAGGACAGCCAAGGAGTACCAGCACCTTAGCCCGATGGACTTCTGGGGCGACGAGGGGATCATCTATGCAGATGAATGGCTGGAGAATGCAGAGAGGACTTTGACCATGGCGAACATTCCAGAGGACCAGAAGGTGTCAGTGGCTAGCATGCGACTCTTTGACTTGGCGAGAGCTTGGTATCGGGAGGACCCCCAGTTGTCAGAGCCCCGGGTGTCTTGGACAGTTTTCAAAACACTGTTCAAGGAGAAATTCTTTCCAGAGGTGGAGCGTGATGAGTTGAGGATGCAGTTCGAGGCGCTGCAGCAGGGGACGATGACGGTTGCGCAGTACACTTCGGAGTTTACCAGACTCAGCAGGTTCGCTGAGACCCTGGTTAGAGAGCCAGAGGACAGAGCCTGGAGATTCAAGAAGGGTCTCAACAGGGAGCTGCGACATGCGGTAGCTATTAGCCAGGCGACTACCTACTCTAGCATCCTCAAGATCGCCCAGGCAGTTGAGAAGGAGATGGACCCGAGGCCCAAGAGGGATAGGGACATCGGCAGTAGCAGTCACCAGGCACCGACGAAGAGGGTGCAGATACAGACTCGGACGAGGCCAGTTCAGCAGGCAGTAGTTCAGCACCGTCCAGTCAGAGTTCATACAGATCCGCCTCAGAGACAGCAGTTGGCAGTCACTTGCAACTACTGTCATCGGCCGGGGCATCATTACGATGAATGTCGCAAGAGGCTGAGGCTTTGTTTGTTCTGTGGATCACCTGCTCACCAGGTCAGAGATTGCCCCGAAGCCGTTGAGGGACGAGCACGAGTAGCACCGGGACCCCATCAGGAGGACTTACCTCTTCTTGACCAGCAGCCGCACGGAGACCAGCCAGAGGGACGAGTCTACCTGATGACAGCCGAGGAGGTGGAGACTATCCCGATTCCGGACGAGTACTGACGACTGGGGGCACTTGTGATCATTACCTATCTTCTTTGATGTTTTTACATTCCTTTGTTGTTTCTCCATTTCGAGACTTGTATTACAGTCTCCCTATTTTACTGATTGTTTCATAGTACCTATGAGCTACTTGTTGACTGTTGATTGTCTTTTAGTATTCAATAAAAATTTATTTCTAAGAACAGATACTACTCCTCTCTATCATGATTTAAAATTTTCACCAATTTCCTTGAAACATCTGGATAAAGTTGAGAAAATATTTGACAACCTACTATGACCTGGATTATGGAGACTGTGAGCCCATTGCAGCTAGCTGTACACTGGCGAGGCAAGGGCTCTAAGTCAAAGCAATTACGGGTATTCTCAGGTTCTCAGATATTATTGAAGCTAAGTCCAAAATTTATCGGATAAAGTTGACAAAAATATTGCGATAATCTAGTACTATCGAGAGCATGGAACCGAAAGCTCACTGCAGCCAGATGCAAACTGGCGGGGCAGGAACTGTAGGGAAAGTGATTTCAGATATGAAGATTGTCGGGTACTATGGAGACTATTGTCCATTGATTTCATTTCGTGATTAATTCTTTGAACCATTTTAAAATTTTGCCAACTTCAAAATTTTGTACTTGACTATCTTGATCATGTCTAATCGTGCCATTTTGAATTTCGAGGACGAAATTTTCTAAGGGGAGGAGATTTGTAACCCCACCTCCCCGAGATTCTAGTATATTATTTTCTGTAAAAAAAATAAAAATAAAATAAAATATAATTCATGAACAATTTTTGAATTTTCATATAGGAATTTTTTAGTCATTACGTGATTTAGTTAATGTTTATTTTTATTTCTATGTACGTTGGGTTTCTTTATTAAATAATGGGCTTCCTTTATATATCATTTGGGCTAGCTCATTCACTTAGTTCTTCACTATTTGTAGCAGCTAATATTTTCGAAGCTTCTTCTGTTTCAAATTTGTTCAAAGGACAGGAGGAATTCAAATTATCAAACTCTAACAAACTTGTGTGACCACCTGCTCTTTTTCATTTGGCGCCAAAGTTGGCGTGAAACCCAAGCAGCCATCCCCTTTATATTCGGATCAAATTCTTCAGGCTCTTCACAAATTCCTCAGAACAGAGCTTTCTTCTTCTATTTCCTTTTCCTTCATAGCAAGCAAAGTGAAGCGATGGTGATGGCGACGACGATGATGGAGGTGGCGCGTGCAACTTCCTTCTGCGACTAGACCGTTCGATCCACACAGTATCAACGATCGCTCAGCACAGCGGCAGCGGTTCTTCCATCTGTACTGTTGAGAGGTGGCCAACAGCACGCAAGAGCTCGACCGCTGCAATTTTTCGTTGACGGCGATGACGGAGCTCCGGTTCGATCGAGACTATTGGTGAGTCCACCGTTCCTTCCTTCTTTTGTGTTGAGCCATTCAAATCCTGGATGATCGATCCCTCTTGATTTTGGTTGAATTTGAATCGTGTCAGACTCGATCGATCCATCGATTGATTTTATTTTGAATTTATGTGTCAGTGGTGTGAGCATTCTCGACATTCGGTTCTTGGATTTCTGATCTGACTGAGACTATGGGTGAGTCCTTGATTGATCGTATGCTTCTCTCCAAATTTGGAGTTGATAAATTTCAAATTTAACTCACATACTTGTTTTCTCTTCTTGCACGCAACCTGTTCGACATAATGTCTAGCCGGCACTATTCTCAGCTGAACGTGGAGATATCAGTTTGTGTCCGACGCAGGGGCGAGCATTCTCATTTCTGGGATTTAAACTCTTCAATTATAGGTTGAGTCTTGGAGACCTAAGCTACAGGTATGAACCTCCGTTCTTAAATCTTTCTCTCGATTCTATTCCGAGCAATTTAGGTTGAATAAATGCTTGGTTCTTTAGCGGCTGTTTAGTCTATGATGTTATTGCTAAATTGATCTGGGGAAGGGTAGTTGTCTCAGACACGAGATGGAGTGTCTATTGACACAGTCAAGGATTTGGCAGGTTTAATTTATTTTCTGCTACTGGAAACAGTCACTGTGATGAATTCATTCGAATATTTGACTGTTAGGTGTATGTAGGATTTTGTTAGTAGCTGGTGACAGTATATATTGGTGTGTTCACCTAGTCGTTGACACAGAGATAGGGACAACAAGTGCTCGTATAGTGAAGAATTATTCCCACACTAGATTTTCCCTAGCAGTGTTAACTAGCTGATGATTTCGAATTTTGATGGCAGTATTGTCACTGAACTGGAATTGCATATCCTTGGATTGGTTCAGCCTACTGAAGAACTGGGAACATGTGTATAATCTATGCATGAGTTGTGAGGTTCTAAACCAATACAAGGAGGGTGAAATTCCCTGTGTACATTCAGACAATTGGGTTATACATCAGTCATTATAGGGAGAGGCTTGAGTATTGGTTTGTTCGAAGACTCTGTTTTAGGTTTGAGTACTAGTTCTGTCAAGTTCCATTTACTAAAATTGTTGTAGTTCAGTGGATATTTAGCTTGGTTTGAATAGTAGTAGAAGCAGTGGCCGAGCTTAACTCTATAAAAAAAAAGAAGAAATAGATAAAGTATAGGCTAACCAGGTTGTTTTCAGTCCTGTGCAAGGGACTACTTGAAAACCTGGGAGCTTTGTTGGGCTGATTAGAGAGCCATCATTTAGGGACTACTTGAAGACCTGGGAGCTCTGTTGGGCTGATTAGAGAGCCATCATTTAGGACTGTTTCCTTGATTGTCAGCAACAAGTGTGTACTGAATGCCAAGATGGGTAGTAGCAATCACATTGTAAGCCTGAATCTAATTCAAGTGCTGATAGGAAGTTTAGGAATAATCCTGTATGATGTCATATAGTTTTTGGCATAAATATATCAATTGGACTAATGGTTGACAGGCTAGGAGATAGAGTATAGAATTGATATAAAAATTCATATTGGATTGTATTTACATATAGGTTTAGCATTTAGATTGATATTGGATTTAAGTTAAATACATCAGTCGGTAAACCTGAGAAATAGGATGGTAGTTAGGTTGTGTTAAGAATAATATAGGGTTGTTTTGTGAACTAATATTTCACTAGTATTCATGTTACCTATGAATATTGCATTACATATTAATGTTTTAGAGTGACAGTTAGACTCTGAACTTGCAAGTCAAACCATTTGGAATTTGGGTTTCAAGTTCATTGTCTTGGTGTACCTATAATATTAATAAATACAATTATAGGTGATAGAATGCTTCATGTTTGGATATTATCTTTTTTTTTTAAAAAAAAAAAGAAGGATTAGAGTTGGCAAGGTAAAACCAAAGATTTTGTTTAGTGGTTTTTCTAGACTATAAATATCTATTTATTGTCAGCTTATCAATTGTAAATCAAAACAGGAGGGCACCAGCTTTACTACCCTTTTCTCGATCACCCGGAGCCAAGGCAAGTACACCGACTCGATCCCTTTACTCTGTATTTCTGTCTTGCTTCATGTTCTCATGCTGACACGTTCTACACACGACTGTTCATTGTTCATTGTTCACCGTTCATTGTTCACCATTTATCGTTCATTGTTCATTGTTCATAGTTCATTGTTCCTTGTGCATTGGGGTGGGGAAATACTATAGATATGTGACCAATCCTATTTTAGCTAGGCATTGACTAATAGCTTGGGTCTCACATCGTGCCCGTGGGACTCCAAGCCGTACCATTGTTCATTGTTCACTGTTCACTGTTCACTGTTTACCCAGCCGGTCACATACTCTGATAGTTATTTCAAATGCATGTTACACTGATAGAATAGTTTCATTGTTTCTGGATCTGGTACTACAGTTTCATCGTTATTCATGTACTATCGTTTCATATTCCTGTCTTGTATCATAGTTCATATCGTGATTCTTTTTCATGCACTGCAGTTTACATTGTTTAGAGCTTCTTGTCGGGGTTGTACTTTGCTCTTTTCCTGACAGGATCGTTGCAGGTTTACTTGGGGATATTGTATCTTCTTCATGGGCCAGAGCCCGAAGCCAGGATAGAGTTGTACCTCATGATGGACTTAGAATTTCAGAGTTATAGTTAGGTCTTTTCTTAGATTTATTTTAGAGGATTTCATCATGTATTATATTGAGGATTTCAGGATTGTATAATTTTATTCATGTTACCGGATTTGTCTCCGAATGATATTGTATAATTAACTTGTGGATTGTGGTGATTCTGGGAACATGTATAGCAGCTGTGGTAGTTTATATTTCTTGTATCTTGGAGTTTTCCTTAGTATTGTACAGCTTACTTCGTCGTGTCCATCGACGAAGGCTGGGCGTGTCCGACTCGTATCCGATTATTCGGAAGCGGGTCGTGACATGGTTGTTCAGTCTATTTAGGACAGTTGTATACATTGGGGATATAATGTGGGTTGTTAATAAGAGTTCTTCTTTGATCATTTGTTCTGTCCCTCTTTTATTATATTAGATACAGATGATACCTGTTTAGCCCATATGTCCAGATACATGTCCAAACCCTTTCTTTCATTGTTGGTTCAGTCTTCTAAAGCCTCCACCTGAGCATTAGTTTAATTTTCTATATGTATGTGTCCTGCATATCAATATTGTCCTACATATAATTGTTCTGCCTCTTCATATGTAGCCATGCTACACCACTGTTCTGTCCTAACATACCCTACAATATCTGATCCCTTCATTGGAGTGATAGGCATGTGGTAGGGAGTGGGAGTTATCAGACTTTGAGTAGAGTTGAGGTGATGAGGGTTATATATATATATATATAGCTTGTATATATGTGATGTATTTTGATTTGGTATGTAGCTTACACCCATTTGCAATATACTGCCTACTGCATTCCCTGCACACCAGTTTGGTTCATTTCTTTTAGACCACTGTCCTGCATGTAGTTTAGTAGGTGTTCAGTCCAAATAGAGAGGAGAGGCCCAGGTTTGATCTAAGGCATGTTTCAGTCACCATGTAGGTTTTCTTTCACTTTGACTTTACAAGTGGACCCTAATGTCCTGTCCCTTTGCCTTACAAATTCAGTCTCCTTAGTATCATTCCCTTTTGCCTATACTGATGATTCAGACCTTTCATCCTTAGCCTAATTTCTAAGCATTGTTTAGTTCCTTATAAGTTTACTCTGCTTTAACACTTTGATGATCAGTTTTATATATATATATATATATATATATATATATATATATATATATATATATATATATATATAAATGAATACATGTAATGGGCTATTGTCCTTGAGCTTATGTATATATGGTATTTGGGATTTGTGTGCTTAGATTATGGGTATTTAGTTATGGGTGACTTGATAGGATTGTGAAGTTAAGAGTTAGCCTATTATAGAGTTTTTCTTTTTGCTAATTTCTAGTTGCCAATACCTAGGTAGCTAGCATAGGTAAAACCATAAGAAATTGACGAGTTGTTGACCAATAGTTGACCATTGACTATGTTTGACTTAGTTTGACTGAAGATAGGATTAGAAGTAGGTTGTTGTTGTGTTGTTTGATCATGTTTGATTATTTAGTAATTAGAGACCTTGTTTGTGTCTAGGGCGAAAACATGGTTTTTCTGAGAATATCTTCGACTCGTGGTACCATACGTTTGGTGGAGGTGGAAAGCTTAGCCCGCGCTTCATCAGACCTTTCTGATCAGCGAAAGAGTCGGTGACGTGGCATACAGGCTAGACTTGCCACCTGCACTAGTGGGTGTCCACAACGTATTCTATGTATCACAGTTGAGACGGTATGTGGCTGACCCTAGCCATGTACTTGACCATTTGGAGATTGAGCGGAGACCTACTCTCAGTTATCCAAAGCAGCCAGTGGAGATTCTGGATCACCGAGAGAAGGTACTGAGAAACCAGGTGATACCCTTGGTTCGCGTCGCATGGAGACATCATTCTCCAAGAGAGTCTACTTGGGAGCGGGAGGATGGGATGCGCGAGCGATACCCATATCTTTTTGGATCTTGAGGTATGATTGTCTATCCTTCTCATCAGTTTAGTTTCACCTTTTAATTTTGAGGACAAAATTATTTTAAGGAGGGTAGATTTGTCACTACCACATTTTAGCTTGAGGGTATTTTGGTTATTTGGTGACTTTTTGAATTTTATTTTAATTTATTGAATTGGTGATTTCTATTTTTGACTTTGGCTAATTGAGACTTTGTAGACTGACCTAGAAGTTGACCCTAACTATGGTGACTTGGTTAGCAATGGTGTGACCTTAGTCTAACTTAAGTTAACCTCTATTTTAGTCTTTTAGGACCTAGTTTCAATAGGAGGATTAATAAATAATTGCAATGACTTATGACTTGTGATTTTAATTCCATGACTTATGAACTTAGCCCGTAGGCCCATAACTTGAAACCCTAACCCTAACCAAGCCCATACATGGCCGGCCACACCTAGGTTATCCCCCTATTTAATATCCTTTCCTTGTTCTTGCGTCTTTTGTGCTCAACCCACTTCTTGAAAGGAAAGGTAAATCCCCAACTTCCCAAATTCCTATTAAATTTATTTTAGTTCTTTTTTCATCCAAATCTTTTGCAATAGTTTCTAATCACCCTTTATTTGATGTTCATGGAGAGTGATTTCAGTTTTTGAGCAATTTGGAGGATTTGGCTAGCAACGGGAACCGTTTGATTTGGGGCTTTTTCTTGATCCTTGTAACCTATAGGTAAACCCTTCAAATTCCATTTAATTTATGTTTTTCTTGCATGGTAGCCTAGATCTAGGTGTCTCCTAGCTGTAGTGAAGGTTTGGTGTCATTTGCATTAGGTTTCGTGTCCGTATCGGACACATATCAAAGTCTTCATTGATGTGTTTTTTGAAAGGCCATAACCACTGTTTTCTTTACCTATTTCAAAACTATTTTCACTAATTATTAGCCCTATATATGGGTTTTGATTTCGTATTGGTTTGAGCACACTTCGTGTCCTCCTTCGTGTCCAAATCAGGATACGAACACGTGCACGAGGCCTCTGTTCAGTGCCCTGCTACTGGACACTGAGTTTTCCTCACTCAGGACACGGGGACACGTGATTTTTAGGGAGAATGTCAGGGCAATGTCTGATATTAGTCTCCCAAAAGTTGGGCTCGAGAGGTTCAATATTCGAGGAGTTCTCCTCCTCGCACTGGTCGCACGCACGGAAGAACACACGCATTTTTGGCCACTAATACGTGGCTGGACACGACAGTACACGTTTTGGACAC
>JANAVB010025196.1:25343567-25356546 GCA_029216955.1 Iris pallida | reverse complement strand
GCTTCGATCAAGAATTTATACAAGGTTTAACCATCTGGAAGAATTAAATATTACCTAAGAGGAAGAACCAACTGGAAGAATCTGTTGATCTAAAAAGTCGACACGGCTCTTCATGTCCTGCTGTGGTCCAAGTCTCATACTGCAGCATTACATCGAGCATTCCCAGACAAAAAAAAGAAAGAAAACATAGCCAATAGGAATTCTGTAGAAAGATCATTGATCACGATTTGATCGATCGATCCATCGATCCAAACCCGATCACTCCGAGAACAGAGAATCAAAAGTACTCACCGCCTCGCCGTCGTCGATTCGCCGTGCGTTCGTCGAAGGTCACTCCGTGGAGTCGTACCGGTCTGATCGTTGTCGATCGAGACCCAAACGTCACCGGAGAAGACAAGATCCCTGGAGAGATCCCGCAGTCGTCGAAGACCCTAAGCCAGGATTGGCGCTCGCTGGTAGCTCAGACGCCAAAGAAGTCGTCCGACTTCGTCGCCATCGCCAGAGTGAGGAGCTAGGGCTGAGCTCTTCGTAGAAGGCACCACCGTGAGGTGATCGGTCCCCGCCGCCGCCTAGCTCGTCGTGGAAGAGTGGCTCGTACGTCGCCGTCCCACCGCCGGAGATTTGAGAAAAATGACTAGGGTTGGTGATCGGAAAAATTAGGGAAGAAATGCTCATAAATTTGCAGAAGAAGAGAGAATGAACACTCTCTCTCCTCCACCATCGGTTCATAAAGAGAAAAAAATTGAAATTATGCAACTAAGTCCCCCCACTCCAACATTTTTGCAAACTAGCCCTTCCTTATTTGGTAATTTTTTAAAAACCCCCTCTCCCTTTTTACTAATTGCAAGATCTGATAAAATCAGTTGAAAAGTTGTTTTAACAATAATTGGGGACCACTAAGTTAGTTGTAACAAACTTTTGAAATTTAAAAATATATATATATTCTGCTCCCAAATTTTTTTCCTTCCAAAGTATTCATATAATATATTTATAGGAAAGAATGAAGTATTATTAAAAAATTTAAATTCCACTAAAATGGGAAAAGTGGAGTTACAACACCCAAGTCCTAAAATACGTAGGACTAGGAGATCGTCTACATGCCAGCTATACATCGAGAGGACTCCAGCCCAGCTCGAATTCGTATAAGCTGTTTGGTTGTTCTAGAATCAACTATATCTCAATCCACTAAATATTGGTGATAATAACAGATCAAGTACAGTAAGGCTGATCAGACCATAATATACTGATTTTTGGATAGATAAATGTATTAGAGTGGATCCCCAATAATATATACATTCATCATAACAAGCTACAAGAAAATGAAGCTTACAAAAGACAGGGCTATAACAACAGCGAGAATCAAATATAGGTCAAAATCTAATATACGAAAGAGAAAGATAAAAACATCAACTAAATATACCTACAGACTTGGTGTAGCAACCATCCTCCATCAACGTATCATACCTTCATCTAATACCTGGAGAGATCACAAGGTCCTCAGAGGACTAGCAAGACACATAATATACATGCCTACTGTACAGTAAATAACTTGCAATGATAGAAAGAAAAATGCTACAAGAAAGTAGATACTGAAGGAAATACGGTGCTAGAAATAAAACATAAAAGAAATGGCATGCATCAAGAATCGTGCTAATAAATACGACTAAAAGGAAATTGAGGTAAACCGCAGCCCGGTGGTTGCTAGCCGCCCTATAGATTGCAGCCCGGTCGTTGCTAACAACCTATAGTGAGTCTCAATTGCAGCCCGGTGGTTGTTAACGATTGAGAGTGGTCAAGTATAGTCACATCTATAACAAGGTCCTTGCCTAAAACTACGAGTCATGCAAGTCAAGTCAAACATGTCGAGTCCAAGTCAAGTACAGGTCAAACAGGTCAGGAGATCATGTCATTGGTAAAGCAACACTATCACTAAACATGAACAAGATAAAAAAATAAAACAAGTAACAGAAAAAAAAGAGTAACAATCTACGTGCACGTAAAACTAGAAAAATAACCATGACATGAATCAGGATAAACATGGAATCAAGTATGACAAAAAAGAATAGCAATCTAGAAATGCATGTAAATAGTGTAAAGTTTGACAAGGTGTACTTGCCTAGTGGTAGCACGTAGAACCGACAATATCTAATCAATCAATGAGCCACCAAAAGTCCAACTCCTGCAAACGACTCCGAATGCTGAAACAGACATCACCAACGTATTTTTCATAAAAGAAATGTCTAAGTTTGACTGTCCAAAAGTCCAATTCTGAACACAGGAGCAAAATGGTAATTTTGGGTTAAAACGATGTCCGTGTTGGACCCGCTTTGTACCGAAATACGTGCCAACACATACGGTCTCTAAAGTCATCAAACTATATGTCTACGGGTCTGGTTTGAAGATATAAACCAACCATATGTCCAAAGTTGGATTTCGGTGGGCCGTGCACAAGTTCGTCGGTTGGATCGGATCGTAGGCCCGCCAAAATAGCGTTCCGGTCGACCTTCTCAGAATCGGACCAAACTAGGCTCACAGGACCAAAAAATTGATACGAGTCCAATGTCGTAAGTTTTGTTGCGATGTGACGAACATGCACAAAGTAATTTAGTTTTTTGTAAAATAGCTGATACGGTAAAATTTGACGGATACACATCGAATTCGTCGTGCACACGCAACCAATTTGAGTTCCGTCAAAGTCCACACGTCGAAAACATCTATATGCACCTTTCGATGCTCACGGGTTGCGACTAAGTCGTCCGGTTTGTCGGGACGGACCCCGTATCGGGGAAAATTCTAAGTTTTTGAAAGCAGATTTTCACGGTTTTTTCTTGATTTTGGAAATTCGATTTCTCGACACCAAATCAACAAAATTTAATTCTATAAACAGGGTTTTGAAGACCTATTGGTTTTCTAAAATTTTGTTCAAGTGCTTTTCCAAAATTATCAGTGGATTAACAAGAATCGGCCGTCCAATATCGGGTTTTGAACGCAAAAATGGTTCTGTTTTCGAACAGTTTTTCGTCATCTTCGCATCAATATTTTGAGCAATCAATTGGGGTAAGTCCAATTCAAATTGAAGAGGATTTAAGGGGGGTGATGTTGGGTATGTAACAGAGAAATTAGTTCAAAAATTCATCAAGCCGTGTGGGAGAACTAACTACGTGAACCTGGGCTTCGCAAGCACTGCTGCTGTCTCTTGTTGTGTTACTGCTGCTGCTACGCTGCTGGTTTGGCTGATGTGCGCTCGTGCCATCGCGCGTTTGTCGGCCTGAAGGTGGTGCTCCGGCAGCCAGATGTGGTGGCGGCAGCCTGGTTGGGGTGGCCGCAATATTTTAGGTTTCTCCACTCCTCTCCTTCTCTCTCAATATATATAAGAACGAGGGGTCTTTTGGGTTGCACGGGTTGGACACGGGTTTCCATCTCGCGAGATTTTCATTGGTTGATTTTTCTTCTTTTTTTTCTCTTTTTGTGTGAGTGTGTGTGTGTGTGTCTACATATATATTTATATATATATATATATTTATATATATATATATATATATAAAATATATATATATATAATATATTTATATATATATATATAAAAAATATATATATATATAATATATATAATATATATAATATATAATATATATATATATATATATATATATATATATATATATATATATATATATATATATATATATATATATATATATATATATATAACAATTATTTTAGAAAAACATTTATTAAACTAATTAAAATAAGGTACGAAGTATACACCCAAAATGTATATCGACATGGACATCTTTGGACGTACTATATGTCTACATGGCTTGGATTTTACTTCGGGTCAAATTCGGGCAAGTTTGGTACAACTGATCTCATAAGAGCCATAATCTTAATAATAACTAATTAAATTATTATAGGGGTCAACTCACAACTTTGACTTTTTTTTCTAGTAGGAACACACATATGGCTCAGCCTTCCCTACCATGTCCAAAATACTAGTCAAAGCACACGACTACATAATATGTGCCATGATTCCTAGTCAACATGCATCTCAAAACTTAACTATTGCTAAGGCCATATATATAATATTAGGGTATTATAAATATAATCATATATGTACAAAATTGTATTTAAATTTATTTGGTCCAAAAATAAATTCAAATTAATTCTTACTAAGTCATGGCAACCTAACATGTCTCTACCTAGTGGAGTTGGCTAGGTTATGGTCCAAATATAATTTCTATTAAAAGCGAACTCGAAAAGTCAACCAATGAGTCTAGTGTGCCATTCGTAAATAAATAGCACATGAGAACTCGAATGAGTGGCACACCCTTAGCATGTGTGTCATAGGCTCAAAATAGATCAAAACCATATATTGGGTCAAATGGTTTTGATCGATGTCGATTTCTGAACTCACTTTGGAAGTTAGGTCTAGAATTACGGTAAGTAATCAAATGGCCTAAATTTGACCAAAAGTTGTGCGAAGTCAAAAGAATATCAGAAAACAAGTTTGGATGGGACATAATATAGCAAGTTGAAGGTGGATTCGTCTACATCAAAACTCATGAAGGACATTTCGAAAGATAGGCATTTCTTATGCTCCAAAAGTTAAAGATACGAAAAAATTACATCTATAGTCATAATTAAAGATAAAATATAATCTAACAAACAAAAATCATATAAATTAAATAAAAAAATTCTCAAAAATTAGGGTTCGTATACTTGGAGGTCGAGCTTAGATTCTAGATAGATTAGTTAGTTTTTTATTTAAATATTTAGTGGATTTATTCCCCAAAAAATATTTATGTTGTGATATTGGATTTGTAAATAAAATAGTTGTTATGAATGAGCAATTAAATATTATTTTATTTTATTTGAGTTTGAAATTGAGACCTAGACAGCATACTACTGCCATGCTGCGACGTAGGCTGGACTTGACTATGAACTCGTATCCGAAAAGTGTGTGCGCGTCGTGACAAGTTTTTTGGTAGCCCATGCAGGACGTTTTTGCAAAATTATGCAAACTCGCGGTAGTACCTATTGGTCGTTCTATTGCGAGCCTGCGATTAGAAAGTGCTCATTTATAATTATGATTGATTTTAGGAGAAAGACTAGGACTAGAAAACCGTTATTCCATTTAACTGTTGGGTATTTAAGGTTTCTAAGCTAGGAAATATGAGTCAACTAAGGATTCATTGAATTCTAAATCCTATTGGATGACTTTCATAGAAGGATACACTATTGTGTTTCAATTGGAAGGTAGGATCAAAGGTGGGTAGAATATTCGCTTGGTAAATTAGGCCTCCTTAGAATTCAAGCCTCATTTGTTCACTTTTGTTTTTTGCCTTCTCTAGACATCGTCTTATCCTTTGGTGCGTACTACATAGTTATTTCCCATTGGCCATGAGTAATTATTTTTCTAAGAGTCGATACTCTATTTTCATTAATTGAGTTTTGAGCCTAATCTGAATCAATTATCCATATATTAATTCCAAGTCGTCTTCGTTCATTTTGCGATTGTTTTATTTTCAAATTGATACTTTTACTTCAAGAATAGATACTTACACTTTTCCTATCATGATTGGCTTGTTTAAAATTCTAGAAACTTTATTTAAATTCTTATGGATAAAGTTGGAATAATTTTCTATGATTTACAATACCTAGCAGATCCGCACTGTCCATTTTTATTTGAATTATGAAGACTACGGGTTCACTGCAGCCAACAGCGCACTCGCAAGGCATGACCCATAAGTTAAAATAATTTCAAATAACCTTAGGTTGTCGAATAATATTAAAACCTTATCCTAGTTGCATTATTTGATCCTTTGAGTTCTTATGTCAATATTGGATAGAGTTAATAGAATATTCGATACCATATCATATTTGAGTCATGAAACTAAGGGTTTATTGTAGCCAGATGTACATTGACGAGGCATAAATTTTCAGTAAAACAACTTCAGATATGCGTACGATTTTTGGATACTATAGAGGCCATATCTTTTATTGACATATGATTATTAATTTTTCAAATTGATTTGATTGGTAATTTTTCCTTCTTTCTTATAGTTGCTATTAAAGAATTGTCATTTATTTTTCTTACCTTCTAGTAATCAACCCTCCTCCTGCTATCTCCCTCAATAATGCCTTTGAACTCCTCTCACTCATCGCTCCAGACAGCAACATCGACAATTCAAGTGAGGAAGCTTCGTCTACCCCCGGCGAAGACGCCCAGCCAGATTCCCCGAAGACCTACTGCTCTTCCGAACAACGTAACTTGCCTCCCACACTTCACCCTGGCGTCGATTCCGCGGCGAAAGCCCCACCCTCCAGCTCAACTAACACACACTCTGAGTTAATTATCTCCCCTCCTGAGGACTCTCACCTCCCCCACCTCTCCACCGGCTACCCCCAGCATCCTGAAGAGGAATCCTCGGAGAGCCGCCATGCTCCGCCTACAGAACCCCGAATTCCCGATGTCTAACCTCCTCGCCTTGCATCCGAGACGACCTCAGAGGTGGGGCCCCCGCGGTACCCTACCACTCCCATAGCGGACGTTCATCCCAGTCTCAACCCCCCTTTAACCGGCAGGTTCTGGCAAGCCAAGGAAGCGGGTTTCCTGGACCGCGGTAATCCGCTATGCGCCCTGGATGATCTCGATGAGTCGACGACCCAATCGACAGATGACTATGGTAGCAGTGAACCCAGCGGGCCTGGCACCGCCACTGGTGTCATCGGGTCCAACAGCACATGCACCAAAAAAACCTCCTTCAAGAAGAACAAAAACAAACAAAAACAGCAGACGGCCATGACTACAAGGTCGGCCAAGAAGCATAATCTCCTCCCTCTCAAGACCACCTCTAATGCTTAACATCATCTTCTGGAACGTGAGAGGTCTCAGAAACAAACCGACACTGAATAAAATCCTCAGCCTCAAGAAAACTAATCGAATTGACCTATTAATCATCATCGAACCAAAAATCTCCCAAAGTAGAATCAAAGCCACGCAACTTAAGCTCGGATTCCCACAAGCCATCACTGAATATAATGATATCTGGATCTTCTTCGCACCAGAATTCAAATTTGCGATCGTCCAAGATTCGTCTCAGGGTCTTTCTTGTTGGGTGGAACATCCGGATCTCAAGTCCTGCTCCATCCTCTCCGCCGTTCATGGGAGTTACGACTATACCGAGCGTAGACAGCTTTGGGATGACCTTCTGGCAGCTCCCTTACCCCTTCAAGGTCTTCCGTGGCTTTGTATATGAGACTTCAATACGGTGTCCTGTAGAGAGGAAAAATCCGGAGGACGCCCACCACCCCAGCCAGCGATGGATGAATTCAACAACTTTATTTTCAATAGAAACCTAACCCCCATACCTTTCCACGGCAGCGAATTCACCTGGTACAACATGCAGGAGGGCCACCGCCGGCAGTACTCCCGTTTGGATCGGGTGATGATCAACGACAGCTGGTCAGACATGGTTCTGATCACTAACCTCTCTCATCTCAACTCCACTGAATCGGACCACTCACCTCTTCTCATCACGATCAGCAACAACCACAACTTCACCAAAAAACCTTTCCTCTTCTTTAACTTTTGGCGCCACCACCCACAACTCCAGAATGTCGTTGCCTTCGCTTGGAACTCCGTCTCGGATCTTGACCCCCTCGCTCGGATGGTGGCTAAAATCAAAGACACTCACAAGGCTTTAACGTCATGGAGCAAAGAGGCTTTCGGAGACATCTTCCAGGAGATTAAGGCGGCGGAGTACGACGTCACCCGCGCCGAGTCCTTGTTTGCCACTGACAGATCTCCGGATGCCCGCTCCGCGCTCAATCTTGCTAGAGCGATCCTCAAATCCAGGCTGAAAGTGAAAACAGATTTCTGGAGGCAAAAAGCCAGATTGACCTGGGATATCGATGGTGACCGCAACACTAAGTTCTTCCATGTGTGTGTCAAAGGCCGCAGAAACAAATTAAAACTTCACCAGATGTACGTCAAAAATGGGGTCATGGTGGACGACCATGAAGGTATTCAGGCAGCAGCGGAGAACTTCTATTTGAACCTCTTCACTAAAGAGCCGGTCGTGAAAGACGTTGCGCTCCTGTCCAAAATCCCACCCCTCATCAGTGACAGCGAGAACGAGACCCTGGTAGACACCCCATCGGAGGAGGAGGTCAAGGCGACTGTCTGGTCCATTAACGAACACAGTGCTCCAGGGCCGGACGGATTCAATGGGGTGTTCTTCAGAACTTGTTCGGACATCTTAAAAACTGACTTATTGGAGACCACTTTAGCCTTCTTTCAAGGGGCGAGATACCCCAATTCCATCTCTTGCGCCAACATCATCCTTATCCCCAAGAAAGACAACCCGGAAACCTTGAAAGACTTCCACCATATCAGCCTTTGCACCTTCACCAACAAGATTATATTGAAGATCGTTGCCAACCGGATGTCCAATCTCCTCCCCAAGATCATATCCGAAGAACAAAGTGGGTTTGTCAAAGGTCGCAACATAACTGACAACAATCTCATGGCCCAAGAGATGATCACGTGCATGAAATTTCCGTCCAGAGGGGGGAACGTCGCCATCAAACTGGACATCGAAAAGGCTTACGACCGCCTCGACTGGCAATTCACGATCTGGGTCTTCAGGGCTTTCGGATTCTGCGAACCCTGGATCGACATCATTTACAGATCTATCAGCAATTCTTGGTTTTCTACGATTATCAATGGCTAGGCAACAAGGTTCTTTCGATCTTCTCGAAGGGTTAGACAGGGAGACCCCCTATCTTCCACTATTTTCATCATTGCGGCTGAAGCTCTCAGCAGAAGCCTCAACAGCATGGCCAGAATGCCCAATTTCTACTACTTCTACACCACGACTGGCTGTCCACTCATCACACACCTGGCGTACGGTGATGATATCCTCATCTTCTCCTCTGAAGACAACGGATCGATCGAGGTGGTCTTGAGTACGATAGCGAGATACATCTCACGTTCCGGCCAGCGCGTCAATAACAACAAAAGCGTCATCTATACCCATCAGAAAGCTAACAGATCCCGCTCAGCCCTGCTCTCCAACTTAACCTCGTTCAGCACATCATACCCTCTTTTTCTCTACTTGGGCTGTCCGTTGGTGTACGGTAGGTCTAACTCGGGTATATACGAGCACCTTATAGACAAAATCCGTAAACAAATTGCAGGTTGGCACAACGCAACCTTATCTCCGGGGGGCAAGCTGACCCTCATTAAACACGTTCTCGCTTCTATCCCGTTGTACTCCCTGGCCGTCTGCTCCCCTCCCATGAAGGTCCTACACGCCCTCGAATCCCTCTTCACAAAGTTCTTCTGGGGTCAACACGATAGCAAAGACAAACACCACTGGGCCGGATGGGATACTATGGCCAAACCGACTGAAGAAGCGGGTCTGGGATTCCACAGACTAGCCCACATCGTTGATGCCTGCTCCATGAAGCTGTGGTGGAAGCTGCACACGGAAGACTCATTATAGACGAGGTTCATGAGAGCTAGATACTTCAGATTCTCTCATCTGTTGGAGGCGATCAACAACAACAGATCTTCGACGTCGTAGCACCGTATAATTCGGGGACGTAACATCGCAGAACCTTTCATCCGTCTTCAGTTGGGCGACGGTCGCTCATCGGCAAGCATGAAACGGTGGTTAGGTGAAGACACATTACACCCCAATGAGAGAACTCCACAGGGATGCTCCATTAGGGACCTTTGGGAGGTGAGCACCGGATGGAATTGGGGGAGGGTCAGAGATTTGTTTGGTTATCAGGCGGCCGACGCCCTTCTCGACACCAATCTGCGGGTCTCTGACATGCTCGACACGTAGACATGGACCACTAACCGGGTGGGACTTTCACGCTGGGTTCCGCAAGATTAGTGGCCAGAGGCAGAGGCGTGCGAAACACCATGTCCGCCAAGTTTTAGCAGTCTTGCATTCCCATCAAATGGTCCATCCCTATTTGGCGAGCACTGCGCCGAAAGCTGCCACGGACGACCACACCAGATCTATCGGATTCAGCCTAGCATCCAGATGCCACTACTGTACAGACCACACATCGGAATCGGCGGAGCACGTCCTTCTGTCTGGAGAGCTGGCAACTCAGATTTGGTGCAATCTCTGCAATAGATTGAATATGGCACACCCGTCTGGGGGTTCCACGATCTCCTGGCCAGCTGGAGCTGCTCCTACGGACATCAGATCGTCGCGGCCACCGGTATTTGGGTATTATGGAAGAACAGGAGCAAATTCAGATACGAAGGTCGCCAACTCCGTCCTCCACAATTGTACAAAGAGGTGATCAGACAAACTCTCAAAGCCATGAGGCATTGCTCCCACGCCCCCCAACACTTTCTGGAAGGCCCTGGCTTAGGCCTTCCTCTGGGTTTCTTGCAGATGCCGAGATTTGGTCTTATTTTCTGCGCGTCTCACGCTGCTTGGTTTTCTGTTCCTCTTGTCGCGTTAAGCGTGCTTACTTGTAAAGGCTTCGACATTTTGCGCATTTTACTTCAATAAAGTTTTCGTTTGTATATATATATATATATATATATATATATATATATATATATATATATATATATATATATATATATATATGATTACAGAATTCCAAAAACCCTATTTTCTTTTGGCCGATTTTTGAGGAGATTGATCCCTCGAGACTTCCGACTTCATAAAGTGATTGCGGATAGCCTCGACCTTATTTTTGTGTTTTTGTTGTTGGAATCATCTTGAGATCAGTTTTTAGAATATATATTTTATTTTCTGAGATTTTGCTTCTGAATTTCTGGGGACTTGACTTTCTGTGACCAAAATTTCTTATTTAAATTATATTTTAGATTATTATTAGATTAAATTATATTTTAAGTGATTTATTTCAGAATTAAATAAGTTTATTATTATTTTGTGTTTTAATGATGGGTTGGACTTCAAACTTTGCTTTATATTATATTAAGTTGTCTATTTGAAATATATTTTTGGGCCAACAAATATTATCATAGTATTTTTTAAAACTATAGTTTTGACTTAAAAATATGGTTTCTATATTTTCAAGTATTTACCTTGAATATGTTTTCAAGTAACATAATTATTTTCTAAAAATAAGTTATAAATCTTATTTTGGCTACTACGATATAGTTTCCAAATATGATGAGTATTTTCTATAATAGTTTTCTAAATAATATTATGATTAAAATATAGTATGTAGTTTTGTGGCTATATGTGATTTCAAGATGGGGTTATAAGCCCAAGAATATATTAATACTTTTCCATCTATATAATTTTCAAAATATAGTAAATATTTTCTAAAATGGTTATATATATTATTTATTCTCTTCGAATATCGAATCTTGACCAAGACTAGTCATACATTCCTATTTTTTGTGATTATGACTACTTCATATCAATCCTAGTCTAATTGGACTGTTCCGGACCCTTTGGCACGGTCTGTTCCATCGTTAGAGACTGTCTTGCATACTTATGACAACTATAATTTTTCTGTGCCAACATGATCAAGTCACACGTCAACTGCTACCTAACTCGAGGCAAGTACAGTATTGCATTTTATTTTGGTAAATTAGAATGCTTTCTTTATCGTTTCTTTGTTTGATATTCCGTTTAGACATGATGGTGACACGGTAGGCTTATTGTATCCTTCTTATTATATCATTGACCGTATTGTTGTTTAGTGAGTCGGGAGGAGAAATGCTTGGTAGGTACGTGAACAAACCCAAATACCGTTACTAAATGATAGCTAAGTCATACACCTCACGTATGAGTTAGCCATACCAAAACTGAAGGATAGCTATCTATGATGTGTCGTATTAGCCCAGTCGTTTACGTATTAAAAGATATTTCACACACAGTTATTTTTGTTGTTCATGATCATAGCTCAGTTCTTTATCTACGTATTTTTTTCATTAGCTTACTCGTTCATGATTACTGCTTTCCATGTCTAGTTTATATCTTGCTAGCTCTTTATAGGTTCTCTACCGTTACTGGTTCTCATTATTCTAGCTTATTTTATGCTAACAATATTAAATGCAATATGGCTGTACTTTAAGGGAATCAAGATGAGGTAAATAGGTACTAATAATGATAACACAGTTTCTTGAGAGAAGATAAGCTAGTTTTCGAGGCCAGGGTTTGATCAAATAAAAGATTCTAATCATTTGTAAATTTTAAATGATTAGAAAGCAATGACAATTGATCTATGATTTAGGAAAGGAAAAGTAACTCAAGATGAAAATGTATGACTCGGTTGATGACTAACTGCACTTGTGTATAGCTAACTATCATGGCTCTAGGTGACATGTCAAGCTAAAGGTGGGCACTCTTATTTACATTAGGGTGATATTTTATCCATCTTTGTTTCTTAAGATACGACTTACTAACTTATGAAGACAGAGAGTCTTTTGCTCCTGAATGATATCACTGCCCCCCTTACTACATCAAATCTTTAATTCTAGCTTCTTCAAAAGTTTTTCAATAATTTGTTTTCAAAATCTCAAAAATAACCCACCCATTAGTTTATTGACCGTCAAGGATTTAACATAACTTTTAATTTCAAGTCTCTTCTTCTTCTTCTTCTTCTTCTTCATACTCGTGGCAGTATATTTGATAACTCAATTCCTAATTTTCTTCTACAAAATCTTTAGTCAAATCTAGAGATAACCAATTGTATTTGTCACTACCATATTATTTTTATCATTTTACACTATTTATATATTATGTGTATTTATTATAGTGATGGTTATATTGCATAGTGGGCTAGCCTATTTATTGGACTCTTGATTAGTAAACCCAATTAGATTTGTCATGACACTTAGACCAACACTTTAGACTAGACCCAATTAGAATCTATTTAGTAATTGTATTTAATAAATAGGGATTAGTCTAATTACCATAATAGGGATAGAAGCTTTCATTAATGATTAGTCTTCATGAAAAAC
>JANAVB010025196.1:25211067-25338567 GCA_029216955.1 Iris pallida | reverse complement strand
ACAAGTAAAGTAATTTAATGCATGAAATAATTCTAAGCAGGATATGAAATGATCAGAGAATGTACTCGCCTGGTATCTGAGTGTCCAATATGAAAGTACTGTCCGAGGAGTGGTGTCTGGCTCCTAATCAGAACAGCACAAGTCACAACAAGTCTAAAATGGTAAAATGAAGTTCTACTATGCACTCTACATGAGTCTAGGTCAATCTAGGCCAAAGTCAACTCTTGGTCAACTTTGGTCAACCCTAGAAGTCAAACTTGGTCAACTATGGTCAAACTAGGTCTAACAAGTCTAAACTAGGTCAAACTAGTCTACATTAGCCTATACTAGGCCTAACTAGTCCATACCAGTCTAAACTAGGCTAAACTGGCTTATGCTAGTATACTAAGTCCATATAACCCATACCACACAAGTCAAACCAAACATCACACACCCTAGTTTACATCTAGGCCTACACATGAATTCACATAGTAAATATATATATATACATAGGCTACCTATATGTATATCACACATGCATGTATATAATACATATATAATAATACATCCACATATTATCATATATAAGATACCTACATATATATATCTACATATCTACATAATACATATTACATATATAACTATGCATTCATGATATAAATAGAGAGAGTAAAATAGTGTGTGTGTGTGTGTGTGTGTGTGTGTGTGTGTGTGTGTGTGTGTGTGTGTGTGTGTGTGTGTGTGTGTTAAGAATGAGTGAGGAATGTGAAATATGTGTGTGTGTGTTTTAAAGAGTGAGGGTGAGTGTTGAGCTGTATAAAACAGTGTGTGTGTAAATGCTTGTGTGTGCGTGTGTATAAAAACAATGTGAATGCCTGTGTGTAGAGAGGGGGTGATGTGAGATGTGTGTGTATGTGTGAGTGGGGAAAAACAATGAACATTGAGTAAAAAATGTGTGTGGCTCTGAGTGATACGAAACCCGTATCAGTGTCAAGAAATCCCGACTGGAACTGACATCCCCGACCAGTGCAAGGAGGATTACTCCCTCGACACGCCACGTAGGCCCCTGAAACTTGACACGTGGCGTGTCAGTGAGTGCCCCAAGGGGTGTGTCAAAACTCGTGTCCAGTGGTCGCATATTGTGTCCAGTGGAGCTCCCGCACAGCAGGACACGCGCACAGCCCCGCACGCGCACCCGCGTGTGCACGTGTCGAATCCGACACGATACGACACAGGGACACCCCCAGTCCAAAAGAAACGTGTAAGAGACAACAAAAACTAATTTCCTATTCAAATAGTTTTCGAAAATAATACAAAAAGTTTCTTTGTGGCATTTTCACAAATACCTACACTATAGGACTGATACGTATCCATGTAGGACACAAAATGGACTCAAATTCTAGGGTTTCCTATTCCTACAGTTAGGTTAGGCATAGGGCTCCCTAGATATGCAATAAAACTAGAATTTTATGGTGTAAATAGAAAGTTACCTCTATGAATCAAAATTCCCAAAATGCTCTAAAGAGAGGTGTTCCTCTTGATGGTCAAACTTCACCAAAATGATTTGAATCTGAGAATAATATGTAACAACAGCAAGAATACATCATTTAAAACCCATTGCAATTTGTTTGAGGAAAAATAGAGCTAAAATGGAATTTCTAGGGATTTTAGAAGTTGAGAAATTACCTCTTTCTAAAGCTTGTTCTTCCTTAGAGGCTAGCCCTAATTTCTAAGAGAATATTTATAGAGTGGGAATCCCAAGGATGGATTAAGTGGCTGGACAATTAATATTAGGGTTAGGGTTGGGCACTAGGCTAATGGGCTTTGGGCTTAATCATAAAACAATGTCTCAAAAATCACAAGTTATGACTTGTGATCAAAATCTTTCTATTCTAATCTCTATATTCCTAGTTGATTTCACTAACTAGAGTATGGTTAACTTAACTTAACCTAGGGTCTCATATCTAGTCAAGTCCAACTCAACTAGGGTTAGGTCACAAAGTCAAGGCTAGTCAAAGTCAAGCTTGTCAACCCTCATTCAAACAATTCCAAAATAATTTCTAAAGATTCCCATAAATTCAAATAAATTCTAATAAGTTCAAATAACCCCAAAAATGACAAAAATACCCTCAAAATAGAAATATGGTAGTGACAAATCTACCATCCTTAAAAGAATTTTGTCCTCGAAATTGAAAGGCGAAATACAACTGATGAGAAGGATAGAAAGTATACCTCACGGTCCAAAAAGATATGGGTAACGCTCGCGCATCTCATCCTCCCCCTCCCAGGTGGACTCTCCTGGAGAATGATGCCTCCATGCGATGCATACCAAGGGTATCACCTGGTTCCTCAGAACCTTCTCCCGTCGATCCAGAATCTCTGGATAGCTGAGAGAAGGTCCAACCTCAATCTCTGAATGATCGAGCACATGGCTAGGGTCAGCCACGTACCGTCTCAACTGTGATACATAGAATACATTGTGGACCTCCACTAGTACAGGCGGCAAGTCTAGCCTGTATGCCACGTCACCGACTCTCCCGCTGATAACGAAAGGGCCGATGAAGCGCGGGCTAAGCTTCCCGCCTCCACCAAAACGTATCGTACCACGAGTCGGAGATATCCTCAAGAAAACTTGGTCTCCGACCTAATCACAAGCAAGGTCTTAATTAATAAAATAAACAACATGATCAAAAATCACAAACAAATAAACCTAAATCTAATCCTACTCTAATCTGTACCTTAAACTCCAACGGCCTCCGGTGGCTATCGGTCCAGTGCCGATGTCTGTCCTGTGCCACACGAAGTCTGTCCCTGATGAGCTTCACCTTTTCGGCTGCATCAACAACCATCTCTGGCCCCAGTAAAGCTCGCTCACCAATATCATCCCAAGATAAGGGTTTACGGCACCTACGCCCGTACAGAGCCTCGAAAGGTGACATCTCGATGCTGGCCTGGAAATTGTTGTTGTAAGCAAACTCCATCAAATGAAGATGATCCTCCCAGGAACCTCTAAAGTCCAGGACGCACGTCCGCAGCATATCCTCAAGTGTCTGAATAGTCTGATCAGACTGTCCGTCCGTCTGGGGGTGGTATGCAGTACTAAACTTGAGCTGAGTGCCCAAGCTGGTCTGCAGACTCCTCCAGAAATAGAAAGTAAAGCGACTATCCCGATCTGAGACAATGCTGATCGGAACCCTATGAATCCTGACTATCTGCAGTATATACATTTCCGCCAGCCTCTCTGTAGATGCACCCATCTTGAATGGCAAGAAGTGGGCCGATTTGGTCAACCTGTCAACGATGACCCAAATCGTGTCTTTTCCTCCTGGTGTGCGCGGCAATCCTGATACGAAGTCCATAGTAATATGCTTCCATTTCCACTCGGGAATGGACAGCGGCTGCAACAATCCACCGGGCCTCTGTCTCTCTGCCTTGACCTGCTGACAGACCAAGCACCTAGCCACGAAGCGAGCCACCTCCCGCTTCATCCCTGACCACCAAACATGCTCCCTCAGATCTCGGTACATCTTGTTGGCACCCGGGTGTATAGAGTACTGAGATCTGTGGGCCTCCTGCATAACCTGCTACCTGAGATCTCCGCTGGACACACATAATCTAGAACCGTACCTCAAGGCACCATCCTCTGCAAGAGAAAACTCGCCCTCCAGTAATCCTGCTCGAACCTGCTCTCGGAGACACCGCAGAGCAACGTCCTCAAACTGTGCCGACTTGATCCTCTCCACCAAGTCTGACTGAAACTGCATGCCCCACATCTGCATCTTCACTCCGGGCACGATCACCTCAATCCCAAGGCTCTCCAAGTCTGCAAGCAAATGCCGATCCATGGTCAAACATATGGCTGTTGGATACCTACTCAAGGCATCGACAACCACGTTGGTCTTTCCTGGGTGATACTGAAGTAGGATGTCAAAGTCGTTCATCAACTCTAGCCATCTGCGCTGTCTCATATTCAACTCCTTCTGAGTGAACACATACTTTAAGCTCTTGTGATCTGTGACGATCTCCACCCTCTCACCATACAGATAATGCTTCCACAACTTTAGAGAAAATATCACTGCTGCCAGCTCCAGGTCGTGGGTAGGGTAGTTCTTCTCATGGGGACATAACTGCCTGGAAGCATAGGCAATCACCTTCCCCTGCTGCAAGACACAACCCAGCCCCTTCCCTGAAGCGTCACTGTAAATAGTAAAACCACCTGATTCTGAAGGCAATGTCAGAATCGGAGCTGTCGTAAGCCGCTTCTTCAACTCATCAAAAGCTGCCTGACACTCCTCTGACCAAACATACTCAGCATCCTTCCGGGTCAACCGAGTCAACGGTTCTGCAACCCGGGAGAAATCCTGCACAAATCTCCGATAATATCCTGCCAGCCCCAAGAAACTCCTGATCTCTGCAACTGAAGTCGGCGCTGCCCAAGCCTCAACTGCTACAATCTTCTTCGGGTCAACTGAGATACCATCTCCAGTCACCACATGCCCCAAGAAGTCCACCCGGTCCAAGAAAAACTCACACTTGGAGAGCTTCCCGTAAAGCTGCTCCTTCCTGAGAATCTCCAGCACTATCCTCAAATGCTCCTCATACTCCTCCTCAGTCTTAGAATATATCAAGATGTCGTCAATGAACACCACCACAAACTGATCCAGATACTGGTGGAACACCTTGTTCATAAGGTTCATAAACACTGCTGGTGTATTGGTTAGCCAAACGGCATAAACAAAAACTCAAACTGCCCGTACCGTATCCTGAAAGCGGTCTTGGGAATATCCTCCCCCTTCACCTTCACCTGGTGATATCCCAACCTCAGATCAATCTTGGAAAATACCCGAACGCCGCTCAACTGGTCAAAAAGATCGTCGATCCGCGACAGTGGGTATTTGTTCTTGATCGTGAGGTTGTTGAGTGCCCTATAGTCAATATACATTCGTACTGACCCATCCTTCTTCGGCACAAACAACACTGGTGCACCCCATGGCGACGAACTCGAGCGGATGAAGCCCTTGTCCTATAGCTCATCCACCTACTTCTTCAGCTCCACCAGCTCACTGTTGTTCACCCGATAGACATGCTGAGAGATGGGTTCCGCTCCTGGAACCAAGTCTATCGAGAACTCTATGTCTCTGTCTGGTGGCAATCCCGGCAAGTCCTCTAGGAAAACATCCATATACTCTGCTATCAAGGGGTGTGGAATCGCCTGCTCCTCGACCGAGACTCCACAGAAGACTTCGTTGCTCTGCTCTGCCTGACGTCTGGAGTACTCGAACTCTGGCTCCCCTGGCACTCTGAAGAGAACTCTACCTCATCTGTAATCAATGCTGGTATGGAGCCTACTCAACCAATCCATGTCTAGTACTATATCATAGTTTGGCAATGGCATTACGAGCAGGCTCACCTCCAACTCACGGCCTCCCAAAATTACTCTTCGATCCTTACAAACATTATTTACGAGGATAATGCCACCCCCGATCGTGATCTTGTAAGTCCTAGGCAACGATTCAGCTATGATACGTGTCTAATCATAAAAGATACTGATATGAAGCTATACGAAGCACCGGAATCGAATAATGTAAAAGCTGGACTGGAGTCGAGAAGAATCGAACCTGCGATCAGCTCTCCTATTACCTCTGCATCTCCAGCTGCCATGGCGAAAGCTCGCCCCTGCTGGCCTTCCATGTCCTGCTGCTAGTGCTGGACGAACCTCTGCTGCTGTGTCGGCAGGGATGGTCCCCTTTGCTGGCCTGCTGGATCTCTGACTGCTGCCCCCTGAGCTGCTCGTCCCATGCGGTACCCTCATCTGGTGGTCTGTCGATCTACACACCAGATACTGGCCCAGCCACTTCCGGTACTAATTAAAGACATGCCCAGGCTTCTTACAGTAGGCACAAGTAACACCCTGTCTCTGACCCTGCTGGTGCTATCTCGGCTGCTGCTGCTGGTGAACTGGCCTCTGCTGGATCGACTGCGGCTGAAACTGCCTCAGCTGTTGGTGCTGAAAGTAGGGCCTCTTGGCCTGGCCTCCGCTGCTGCTGTCCCCAACCAGGTCTCGCCCCTTCTTGAGCCTAAGCTCAAGATCATCCTCTGCCAACAAGGCTCCCGTCAAGATCTCCTCGAATGTGGCATCCCTGTTGCCCTTGGTCAAGGACTTGACCTCCTTGACTAGACCCTTCCGGAACCTCTGGGCCTTCGTCGTCTCGCTCAAGCCCTCTACGAACCTGCCGAGGCGGCCAAACTCCCCAGCGTACTCCTCCACTGAAAGGCTCCCCTGGACTAGGCTCTCGAACTACGACTCCAAGGCTCTGAGTGCTGAATCTGGAAAGAACTTTTTCTTGAAGAAGCCCTTGAACTCCTTCCAAGTCTGCCCAGCTACCCCCATCCTGGGGTCTGACTGATACCAAGTGCGAGCAAGATCTCGCATCTGGCTAGCTGCGGCCTCAATCTGAAGATCTGCTGGTATCCGGGCGAGGCGGAAGATCTCCTCTATATGCTCGATCCACTCATCAGCATATAGAATCCCCTCTGTCTCCAGGAAGTCTCTGGGGCTCATCTTCTGTTACTGCTCTATCCTCGATGTCCTCGGCTGCTGAACTACTGGTCGAGCTGCAACTGTCGTAAGGGCCAACTCCATGCCCCTGTCCTGTCGAGCCTGCTGCCGGTCCATGAACTTCTGGAAGTATGCGAACATCTGCGCTGCATCCACGTATCCTGTAGGCGACGGCTGCTGAAAGGGCACCTCTGCGATGACTGGGTCCTGCCTCCGAGCCGGTGGAAGCATACCCCCTGCTGCTGCTGCCGAGGCCTCAATACGAGCAGAGGTGGCAGGAGCTGCAGTCCCCTGGCCCTGCTGTACTGGCTGAGAGGTAGCAGTCCCCTCTATAGCATCCCCATGAATGGTACGCTATGATCGAGTCTCTACCATCCTGAAGATAGACAAACAAGAGTATCAATTTCTGAGAAAGAAGTGATATAACAAAGGCGGACAATTAAAATTCAAAGGATCAGCTGACAATAAGGATTTAGATGGCAATAATTTTTTTTCCTAAAGTGATTGAGTACCTTAAAAATTAATGTCATATATCCTACTGCAGGCTGTAGTGATACTCTAATTCGAATACCACTACACTTCTAGTCTAGACTTGCATGGGCCACCACTAAAAACGTGTCACGACCCGCACCCTAGAGTAAGGGCACGAGACGTGGGTATGTCCAGCCTACACCGCAGTGTCGACGGTAGAACGCTGTCCTAGGTCACAACATCTAGCAATAATATACTAAACAGTTTATACTTCCCGAATGGGGGTAACATAGCAGTAAATAAACTCAATCACAACTAAGGAAGAAGAAAGCACGATATGATATAGTACTCAAGGAAAACAGATGATAAAGTAGTCTAAGATAACATCCCAGCAATATCCAGAGTACAAACTCAGCTACAGGATATGAAAGAATATATACAACTCAAAATCTCTGAACAGAAGTAAAGTCTAGCTAAACAGTCTCAAGACAACATAAAGTAAGATAAGCTTAACTAAACTAGTCTAGACAATGGGGGTGATGTCCTCAGCTAGAGCTGGGTCCTCCTGAGAGTCCAGCTCGCAAGTGTCGTCTAGGGCTGTCCCGTAGAAGGTATCCACACAGGCCTCCTCCTCGTCCTCTGTAATATTTTTAACAGGTCCAGTCAGGACAGGAGCGAGTACAGTACATCTCAACAGTTCATAGCAGGTTAGAAAATATAATCATGCAGTAAAGTAAAATACTGGTACTGAAAGAAATGCAGTATGTAAACAGGGAGAGAACTGTAATAGAAATATCTACTATAAATAGAGACTAACAGTGGCTAGTGAGTCAGAGTACAATATAGACATATAAATGGCATAGGAGATTCTGATGCTACACTATGGAAAGATTATGATGCTACACTACTTGGATAGTATTCATATGTCTATTTCTACTCCCCCGTACCCCCAATCAATACACAAGGATCCAACCAGGTTATGTTATGATTCCATGCAAAGGCTCCCGAAGGATGATACATGGATGTCCCATAAATGGGGATTCTAGGAGATTCTAGCATACCCAGTAAATGGGATAAGGATTCTAGGAGACTCTGTGATCATAAGAGTATATGTCACAAGTGATCAAAGAACCAATGAAGCATAGTGATACACAATGTAAGTGAAACGCACAGAACATGTTGTATCCGATGCTCCCTAAGGATAACATCTCAAGAAGGGATCCATATAGTACCAATCCGTATGACCAACGTGACAGTAACAAGTAAAGTAATTTAATGCAGGAAATAATTCTAAGCAGGATATGAAATAATCAGAGAATGTACTCGCCTGGTATCTGAGTGTCCAATATGAAAGTACTGTCCGAGGAGTGGTGTCTGGCTCCTAATCAGAACAGCACAAGTCACAATAAGTCTAAAATGGTAAAAATAAAGTTCTACTATGCACTCTACATGTCTAGGTCAATCTAGGCCAAAGTCAACTCTTGGTCAACTCTGGTCAACCCTAGAAGTCAAACTTGGTCAACTATGGTCAAACTAGGTCTAACAAGTCTAAACTAGGTCAAACTAGTCTATACTAGTCTACATTAGCCTATACTAGGCCTAACTAGTCCATACCAGTCTAAACTAGGCTAAACTGGCTTATGCTAGTATACTAAGTCCATATAACCCATACCACACAAGTCAAACCAAACATCACACACCCTAGTTTACATCTAGGCCTACACAAGAATTCATATAGTAAATATATATATATATATATACATAGGCTACCTATATGTATATCACACATGCATGTATATAATACATATATAATAATACATCCACATATTATCATATATAAGATACCTACATATATGTATCCACATATCTACATAATACATATTACATATATAACTATGCATTCATGATATAAATAGAGAGAGTAAAATAGTGTGTGTGTGTGTGTGTGTGTGTATTAAGAGTGAGTGAGGAATGTGAAATATGTGTGTGTGTGTTTTAAAGAGTGAGGGTGAGTGTTGAGCTGTACAAAACAGTATGTGTATAAATGCTTGTGTGTGTGTGAATAAAAACAATATGAATGCCTGTGTGTAGAGAGGGGGTGATGTGAGATGTGTGTGTATGTGTGAGTGGGGAAAAACAGTGAGCATTGAGTGAAAAATGTGTGTGGCTGTGAGTGATACGAAACCCGTATCAGTATCAAGAAATCCCGACTGGAACTGACAGCCCCGACCAGTGTAAGGAGGATTACTCCCTCGACACGCCACGTGGGCCCCTGAAACTTGACACGTGGCGTGTCAGTGAGTGCCCCAAGGGGTATGTCAAAACTCATGTCCAGTGGTCGCGTATTGTGTCCAGTGGAGCTCCCGCACTGCAGGACACGCGCACAGCCCCGCGCGTGCGCGCACCCGCGTGTGCACGTGTCGAATCCGACACGATACGACACAGGGACACCCCCAGTCCAAAAGAAACGTGTAAGAGACAACAAAAACTAATTTCCTATTCAAATAGTTTTCAAAAATAACACAAAAAGTTTCTTTGTGGCATTTTCACAAATACCTACACTATAGGACTGATACGTGTCCATATAGGACACGAAATGGACTCAAATTCTAGGGTTTCCTATTCCTACAGTTAGGTTAGGCCTAGGGCTCCCTAGATATACAATAAAACCCGAATTTCATGGTATAAATAGAAAGTTACCTCTATGACTCAAAATCCCCAAAAAGCTCTAAAGAGAGGTGTTCCTCTTGATGGTTAAACTTCACCAAAATGATTTGAATCTGAGAATAACATGTAACAACAGCAAGAACACATCATTTAAAACCCATTGCAATTTGTTTGAGGGAAAATAAAGCTAAAATAGAATTTCTAGGGAATTTAGAAGTTGAGAAATTACCTCTTTCTAAAGCTTGTTCTTCCTTAGAGGCTAGCCCTAATTTCTAAGAGAATATTTATAGAGTGGGAATCCCAAGGATGGGTTAAGTGGCTGGACAATTAATGTTAGGGTTAGGGTTGGGCACTAGGCTAGTGGGCTTTGGGCTTAGTCATAAAACAATGTCTCAAAAATCACAAGTTATGACTTGTGATCAAAATCTTTCTATTCTAATCTCTATATTCCTAGTTGATTTCACTAACTAGAGTATGGTTAACTTAACTTAACCTAGGGTCTCATATCTAGTCAAGTCCAACTCAACTAGGGTTAGGTCACAAAGTCAAGGCTAGTCAAAGTCAACCTAGTCAACCCTCATTCAAACAATTCTAAAATAATTTCTAAAAATTCCCATAAATTCAAATAAATTCTAATAAGTTCATATAACCCCAAAAATGACAAAAATACCCTCAAACTAGAAATATGGTAGTGACAAGTAGATAGATTCCTGTGCAGGCATAAGACAACAATGGTACTGTGAAGCAAGATGATATCCCAGATGTTGAATGTTGTCGTCTGTTAGCAATCTGGAATGAAGTATTCTCCACCCAAGCACAAACCATTTAACTGGAATACAAAAATTCGAAATATGTGAGAAGTCTGGACATCGAGTGTTTGGTACTCTAGTCTGCCTCCAAGCCGACGATAATGAGAATGTACCTGATCTGGAAGGGGTCCATATCCAACAGTTATTATCTGTTGGATGATTCGTAATGAGGTGATTCGCCAATTTTCTCCCCTTTAGTAGCCTCTTCCATATAGGGGAAGCATTAGAATTGGCTTGTACTATGTCCAGACTAGAATATTTGCAGTATCTAGCTTTGATAAAGGTAGCCCATAGCCCCACTTGTGTCTTTAGCTTCCACCAGAGCTTTGTTGAAAAGGAGTTGATAATCTCATCGAAGCTTCTAAGACCGAGCGTTGCTTCCTCATGAGGTTTCGCCATTTTGCTCCAACTAAGCAAGTGTGTTTATACATGCCTTCTTTCGAACCCCAGAAGAATCTAGAGAACATCATCTCTAGTTGATTGATCTATTCCTGACCCTGGAAATGAGGTCTTCAAACATGCTGACATTTTTCTTTTCCGACATTAATGGACAGCCTAGATATGAAAATGGGGGGTTTGAGGATCTGAATCCTGTGATTGCACGCAATTCAGCCTCACGAGCTGGTGGGAAGTTCGGATGAACATATAATGAAGACATGTGAGGGTTGATCTTTTGGCAAGAAGCTGCTTTATATCTGCCCAACATTGCTCTTAATGCTCTAATAGATGAGACGTCCCCTGCTAAATAATAAGTATATCATCTGCATAGGCGAGGTGAGTCACTGCCGGACATCCACTAGGAGAGTAAAAGTGATTAAATGAAGGTAGATCAATCAGTTTCTTGAGGTTTCGAGATAGGACTTTAGCTGCTATGATGAAAAGAGCTGATGACAACGGATCTCCTTGACAATCTCCTCGAAATCCATGGAAGAAACCCGAGGACTCCCCATTGATAATAGTCGAATACCATACATTATTCAGTAGACGAAATATCATATTTATCTATACCTTATTGAACCCGAACCTCCACATTATCTTCATCAAGAATCCCCAGTCTAGCCGATCATATGCTTTGGCCATGTCCAACTTGATCGCAATATTTCCTCCTCTATGTTTAATTCTCATCACGCTCATCATCTCCTGAGCCAGTACTACATTATCTACTATCTCCCTTCCTCTAACAAAACCACTCTGCTCCGGGGATATAATGCGAAGGAGAATAAAAGCAAGTCTATTTGAGAGTAACTTGGATATAATCTTATTCATAACTGTGCACAAGTTGATTGGACGAAAATCAGACCATGAATTAGGATTCTTCACATTCGGGATCAGGATGAGAGATGTACTTGAAATGGCTTTGGGGAGGGAAAAACCATCCATAAATAGCTTCACTGCTTCCAGAATATCTGCTTCGATTATAGACCAAGATGCGAGAAAAAATGTGTTGTGAATCCATCTGGACCCCCTGCACTTTTAGAGTCTATACCTTTGATGGTAGATAAGATATCCACCTTCGTAGGTGATGCCGACAAAAATAAGTTGTCTTCAGCATCAATCAGTGACGGAATGCTGCTCATTAATTATTCATCTGTAGCGGGGGCCGTACTCATGAATTGAGCCGCAAAGTATTCATTAGCTGATGCTTGAATATCAGGTAAATCAGTAAGGACAGTGCCATCCTTCCTTTTAATTGAATGGATACGAAGCTTCATTCGATTACTGTTAACACATTCATGAAAGTATGTGGTGTTACGATCCCCATCCAGGTCCCATAACAGTCTTGCCTTTTGTTTCCAGTATGAGTCCTCAAAAGAAAGACGTTGTTTCAGCAGCGCTCTAGCTTTATGGAGCTGTTCTCGATTAAAAATAGAGTTGTCTTGTTCAAACGCTATCTCCGCCTCTAATACCTCATCTTCTGTAGCCTTCACCTATTGAAAGATATCCCCGAATGTAGCATGACTCCAGGCAGATAGAGCCTTTCTACAAGCAACCAATCTATCGACTACCCGGACTAAAGCATTAACATGATTCACTAAGTGTCATGCTTTGTCGACCACCTGTTAGAATTCAGTATGTTTCACCCAGAAATCTAAGAACCTGAAGGCTCTTCTGCCACTAGCGTTGGCTGATTTGAACTTGATAAGCAGTGGGGTGTGGTCCGATTCATTACTGTTGAGATGTTCTTCAACCGAGAGAGGTAGGAGGGATAGCCAATCCTTATATAGCAGCATACGATCCAGTCTTGAACCTTGTTTATCTCCTTCAGATTTGATCCATGTGAAAGTACTCCCCGTGTATGGTAGCTCTGTGAGGCCAGTATTCATAAGAAATTTGCTAAAATTATTCATAGCCTAGTGGCTCGGGGTTAGTCCTCCTGTCTTTTCCTCCCTATTCTTGACTACATTAAAGTCTCCTCCGACAGCCCATGAGATGTTATAAGAAGATTGAATGCATTGTAGTCTCTCCCACATCTCTATTCATCCTTTCTTGGTACTGTGACCATAGACAATGGAGATGAGAACGTCTGAAGGCAGTAAATCATTTGCAAACTGAATGGTGAGAGCTTGATCAAAAGAATCTACCATTTTCATGGATGTGCCAGCCCGAGTGAATATCCAGATGTTTCCTCTAGCATTGGATAATGATTGTTGGCAGCCAAGTTTGAGCTGGTAAGCAGTTAATTGGTTCATCGAGACTTTAGGCTCTATGATTGCAAGAAGTTGAACCTTGTTGATCAGAACTATGTTTTTGATTCTCTTGATCGTTATTTTATTGGCAATCCCACGAACATTCTAAATAAGAAAATTAAACATTAAGGTTATGTTTCGGGGTACCAATTGATGTGCTAATGGACATGGAGCGCAGGATTCTATCTGACGGAGGAGGGACTTTCTTCTTACGCAGTGATGGAGGGGGACGTGATGATGCCGCTTTTTCTTCTTGGACATCCTTCTCTGCGATATCCACGGTGGCTCTAGCTTTTTCTTTGTCTGCTACGTCTGCCCAGTTTCGCCCAAGTATCTCTCCTTCTTCAACTCTATCAATGTCGTCTTCATTAAGGGCACAATCTTCAGCTGGCTCATGAAGTGTTGTAGGTTCCTCGGAAGGGTTTGGAGTGGTAATTGTCTCTTTATTCCTCGATGGGGGGTCTGGAGGAATTAATGGGGGATTAATGTCTGAAGGGATTATGCTTTCTTCTGCATGGATATCCAGGCAAGCCTGAGTGGCCTCCGGTTGACGGCTAGGGACTTGAGTAGTATCCACATGTGTGAGCTCTTGCTGACGGATGGGATCTAGAGTAGACGCAGGAGCATCCATTGGACGTGGCTGATTTGACGGTTCTCCAATAATTTCCTACTCCCTTATAGGCAGTATACGAGTTACATACGACTACCCCTCCTTTTGAACATCAATCTCGTTTCTTTTTCTTTCTGTTTGATTTTGCATGAGTCCGTGGATTGTCCTTGATGACGGCAGGTCGTACAGAATAGAGAAGAGGTTTCGTATTCAATATGATGCGAGAAGCTTCTGTTTCGAGGCATATTTATACGAATCTTTTGTTGTAAAGGTTTAGAGGCATCAACCTCTATGAAGACTCTAGTAAAGATTTGTACGAGACAAATCTGTCGTTGCTTTATTAATTTTGAGGCGGAGACCTATCGCACCGGTGATGGCGAAGAGGGCTTCCTTGGCATAGAGGTGGTGAGGTAGGTTAGGTAGATTAATCCATACTGGGATGATGGGGGGTTCCTGAGTTGGCGAGAAATTGGGTTCCTATTTGAAGATCCTCATCAGAGCTCGAGCAATATACCACGTGTCCTTCAAATGAAGACGTAGGTAATCAGATTCATATGAAGGTCGAATGAGGATATGTTTGGCATCTATGAGACCAGCATTAATGGAACCATCGAAGACAAACTCCGCAAGTGCTTTACGAATTTTATCGATAGGAAGTCGATAATGAGAGAATTTTTCAACCATTGCAAAGCGAAGTGGGGAGGCAAGGGCTATTTCTTCCTCTTCTGAGAAGGAGATTGAGGGAGCACCCTTGAAGGTGGAAACCGATCTAGGAGGGATGAACGACGCAGACAAAGGTGCCTGGCCGCCCACAACCTCTACGAAGGAACGATTGGACATGGAACCTTTTGGCGTTGAAAAGAAACAATGGTAGGGGGACGGCACAACCATCCAATTGGTATGGCAGCCCCGAGAGGGATGCCGGCACGGCCAGTGGCCACACCAGGGTCATATATATATATATATATATATATATATATATATATATATATATATATATATATATATATATATATATATTATTCCATAAGCAAGAAAAGACGAAGCTATACAAGTATACCAGAAGGCACAAAATGCCGAAGCCTATACAAGTATACTAACAAAAGGAGGAGAGAAGGGAAACCCAAAACAACTAGACGCTGGTAAGGAGGGAGTTCCAAAAGGTCATCTGACCGTGATTGCAGTGGGCTCGTCGCTTTCTATACTGCCTGATAGTCTCCTTAATCAGGCGGTCGACAGAAAACTGAACGCCTTCATATCTCACCTTGTTGTGATTCTTCCAAATAACCTTAGTCGCAGCTGCTGCAACGACTTGATGACCGTGGGACTGGGAGCTCCATGCCGTGATAAGGTCCTCGTAGCACCCGTCGCCGGTGTCCATCCTGCAGCAAAGGGAGAGAGTATTCCAAACCATACCAGAAAGATCTCCCTAACAAAAGATGTGGTCCACCGTCTCCGAGGAGCGCTCTGTACCGCATGTACATGCGGACGCTAGGCAAAAGCCGATAGTGCTTAGGGTGTCATCGGTGGGAAGGATCTTACGAAGGGCTCTCCAAATGATGAAGGACCACTTCTTGGGGATGCATGTCTGCCAGAATGGAGCAATGCTAGGGGTAGGCACCCCCGTGCCTCGGATCAATTTTCTAGCCGATTTAACCGAAAAGCAACCCGACGTGGCCTCCTACCACCGCAGCTCGTCAGCTTCAGTCCCAATCGCCAATCCCTCACGATGGATATGCTCTACCGCCTCGGGACCAGCCCACTCCCGCACTTTGTTCCAGATCCAAGTCTTCCCAATAGGGTCCCACATGTCCTTGACCTTGCAGAGCCGGTGGCCTTCTGAGCGAATTGTAGTAAGGTATCTCCAACCCATCGTTCTAGAAAAGCCTGAGATTCTCCGTCGCCTACCTTGAGGCGCATTACCGGTTTGGCAAGAGCGCGCCCGATGAGCATACGGCGCCACGCTGCGGAGGATCTGCTATTGGAAATGGTCGTAGATGGGTGGATGTTCTTGAAGTGTCTGGCCTTCATGAATATGGTCCATAAGTTTTGGGTGGTGCGCAGCTTCCACCACAGTTTCATCGAGAATGCTTTAATGAAAGTTTGGTGAATCCTAGTCCTCCCTTCTTGGTCGTCCTGGCCATGGAGTCCCAACTAGCCCAATGGTGCTTGTCATTGCCGTCGTTGTGCCCCTAGAATAAGTTGCAGAAGGTGCTCTCGATAGAGTTAAGAACAATCTTGGGGGGAGAGCAAGCTGCAAGAGTGTAGATAGGGATAGATGTGAGAACGTGGTTGATAAGGATCATCTTGTCTCCCGGCGAAAGTGTCGTGTTGTGCCAGCCTTCAAGCTTTTTCCTGATGCGGCTGATGAGATCTTCGAAAATATTGGCGTTGGATTTCCCATACACAAGAGGACAGCCTAGGTATTGGAATGGTGGGTGCTTGATGGGGAAGGAGGTGGTGTTGGAGAGGGTGCCGGCGTGCTCTCTCGTGATCTTGTGGTCAGTGTAGATTACACTTTTATCCGGGTTGATCTTCTGGCCCGAACAGGTAGCATATTTTTGGAGGCTGTTGAGGACCACCTCCACCGATCCAACGTCCCCGGATGATAAAATGAAGATGTCGTCAGCAAATGCTAGGTACGTGATAATAGGGTAGTCGTTGGCGATATGATAGTGGTGGAAGTTGGTGATGTACGGCATCCTATTAAGGTTCCTGCTCAGGGCGTCCGCAGTGATGATGAAGATGGTAGACGATAGGGGGTCACCTTGCCTAACCCCGTGGGTCAATTTAAAGTAGCCATCGGCCTGACCATTGATGACCGTAGAAAACTAGGAGTTGCTGATCGATCTCCATATGATGTTGGTCCAGGTTTCTGGAAATCCGAAAGCTCTGAATACCCAGATCATGAATTGCCAATCCAACATGTCATTAGCTTTCTCCATGTCTAATTTGATGGCTATGTTACCCCCTCTAGCCCGGAACTTCATACAGGTGATTAATTCTTGGGCCAACATGATGTTATCTTGGATATTTCTGCCGCGGACAAAGCCACTCTGCTCCTCCGAGATGATCTTGGAAAGAAGATCGGATATTCTGGCTACGACGATCTTGGATATGATTTTGTTGGTAAAAGTACAGAAACTGATAGGGCGGAAGTTGCGAAAGGACTCCGGGTTATATATTTTCGGAATGAGGATCAGATTGGTGTTTGAGATGGCTCTGGGGTACGACATGCCTTGAAAGAAGGCAATGGCTGCCTCGTGGATATCTGCCTTAATGATGTCCTAACAGGAACGAAAAAACCCCCTAGAACACCCGTCAGGGCCCGGGGTACTATGCTCGTCTAGAGCCCACAGCGTCTTTCACCTCTAGCTCGAAAGGAGTGGTCTCAAGCCGGATGTTATCACCGTCGTTAATGAGGTACGGGATTTCCTCCAGGAAGGAAGGGTCCCTGATGACTGTCTCTTTGGAGAATCGTTTGGAGTAGTACTCGGCCGCTGCTTCCTAGATACCTTTTTGGTCTTTGATGATGTTCCCGTTGCTGACGCAAGCATGAAAGAAACTCGAGTTTTTGTCCCCCTCGTTGTTCCATTTAAGCCTGGCTTTCTGCTTCCAAAAATCTGTCTCCACTTTCAGACAGAATTTAATGATGGCTTTGGTGAGGTTGAGGACTGTCCTTGACTCAGGGGATCTATCATTCATGAATCTGATCTCAGCACGATTAACGTCATCCTCTGCCTCGCGGATAGCCTGAAAAATATACCCGTATGCCTGCTTGCTCCAAGCCGCCAGGGCTATCCTTGTGGCCTTGAGCTTAATGTCTACCCTGGTGAAGGGCTCTGCGTTGTCCACGTTGTGCCACGCTTCCGTGACGACCCCCAAGAACTGGGGGTGGTCGCTCCCGAAATCAAGAAATTGGAAGCCCTTTTTGTTCGATCCCGAGTTACTGGAGATAGTCACTAATAGAGGGGCGTAATCAGACTCGGCGGCCTTGAGGTAGAAAAGCTTGGAGGTGGTCCCCATGATGTGCCAATGAGCATTCGTAAGGGCCCTGTCCAGGCGAGAATATTGGCGGCAATCTTTCTCCTGCATGTTACACTTGGTAAAGGCGTTGTCGGTGAATGGGGGGGAGGCAAGGTTGGAGTTAAAAATAAAATTGTTAAAATCTTGCATGGCCGGAAGAGGGGGTGGCCGACCCCCGATCTTCTCCTCTCTACACGTGACGGCGTTAAAGTCCCCAATACAGAGCCACGGGAGATTATTGTGGTGGAGGTGGATGTCCAGAAGATTGTTCCAAAGTAGTTTGCACTTCGTGATGTCGCAGCTGCCATGGACCGCGGATAGATGGCCCGGTTGGGAAGTAACGGGTGTTCCATCCAGCCGGAGAGGGCCTGCTTGGAGTCGTTAATGACACCGATTTTAACATCCTTCGAACAGAGGATCCAAATGTTGTGTCTGCCAGCAATGGCTATCGGAAAGCCTAACTGCAGCTGAATGGATTTGAGTCTCTTATAGGGAATTTTGGGTTCAAGGATGATCAAGACATCAATCTTGTGGGTTTTCTTAAGGCCGGTGATTCTCCTCTTTGTAGGTTTGTTTGCCAGACCACGGACATTCAAGGAGAGGATGTTCAGCATTAATGAAGTTTGTGGGGGGGGTTGGTTAGCCCGCTTGGCTGCGGACCTGGTACGAATGGCCGAGGATTCGACGGATCTTTTCTGCTTAGATTTACTGATGGAGGTCGTGGCCTCCCCCACTCTCGAGGTGGAAGAGCTGGAGATTGAGTCGTCGGTGTGGGTGATGAGGATGTCATCGGCCTGATCGAGCAATTCTCCTGCTGAGTCTGACACTGGATCCTCGGGGTGGATGAGAATAGCGTCATCCATATTGCCCAATAGGTCTCCTTTCGATCACAGGAGGAATCCGGCAGCGATAACCTGTAATCCACTCTGAGCTTGGTCTGGACCAAGTATAGCCAGAGCTTTTATGACATCGACTTCTAGGGGGTTGATCCTCGGGAAGGGCCTCCTCCTCCGTGATATCCCTCTCAATGATACTGATGTCCGGAGGGTTATGTGATTCCCCGGAAGAGATTCTCGAAGAGGAGATCTCTAGAGAAGGTTCTGTCATATCCTCTTCGAGGACGTTAAACTGGTTAAAAAGGTTCAGGGTCGGTAGGCGATAGGGGACAAGCGCTCTGGCCGATGGAGAATTCTCCCCTCTGTAGGCTGGGGTGTCTGGCTCTGTTTTGCATTCGCTGGTTTGAAATCTGAGGTGGGAGTTCGGTGGCGGAAGAAGGCGGACCTGGAGTACGATTGGGTCTGAGCTTCTTTGGTGTGAGCTGCTGGCCTCGATGGTTTCCTCTTCGGCTCAGGATGTAGACGATAACAATGCTTGGATTGGTGCCCACGCCGGTGACAGTGGGAGCAAAAGATGATGTAGTTATCGTATATGATTTGTTGGGTGTGGGAATGGTTGTCTAGTTCAATGATGATGTGGTTGAGGGGCTCATTAGAGAGATCTAGCTCCACGCAGATCTTCACATAGTGGGCTTTGGTTAGGTTGCTGGTTTCTGGAGCAGTGGCCACATAAGTCCCGAATGAATTGGCTATACATTTTAGGGCTGCTGGGACGAAGAAAATAAGGGGCAGATTGGGAAGGGTCACCCATGCGGAAACCGTCGCGGAGTCTTCCTTGGTGATAAAATTTGCGGACCATTTGATAATCTTCATCTAGTGGGAGTCCACTCTGCTGGTGCCTTTAGACCGCACGGTCCTGTAGTCGGTATCATAAAAGATATGGAGAAGGATATGTCTGGGATCTAGAGGTGCCACTATGTAATCTGATGTCAGACGCCATCCTGCGATAACCTCCTGGACTCCGGAGAGTTTGGGGCAGCCCGAGGAGAATTTGAGAACAAAGAAGAAAGGGAAGGAGGTAGCCAAGGATTCTAGTTCCTGGTTGGAGAAAGGGACAGTGGGCATAGGAGCTGGTGGCGGATAAGCGACTTCGCTGAGGTGAACGTCTTGGAACAGAATACCCTCCTTTGCAGCTCTGTCTGGCCGAAGAATGTCAGCGAAGGAAGGTGCCAGGGCTGGGACAGCGCGGGGGAGGTCCTGCTGCACTGGGGAAAGGTGATTGGAGGGAATGGTGGCCCCGGGCCATCGCTCCTAACAGGGATTAAGAGCAAGAAGATCGGCCAGGATGGAGGATTCGGGTGGGAGGGGTGAAAAACCCGAGGGGGCGACTCAGACCTGGTTGTCGTACCGAGGTGAACAGGCGACAGGGTCACCCGCACCCACAGAAGAGGGTCTGCCCGAAGCTATCGACGATGAGGCCATCGCTGGCGATGACAAAAGGAAGACGTCACCTGAAGCTGGAAAGGAGACACATGCTCCCGACGAAGCGCCACAAGCGCCCGACGTCACTGGAGGGGAGTATGCGCCCACCGCTGGGAGGGTGGGGGGAATATATGTGCCCGGATGGAATGCGCAGAGGGCACGAGGGGGAGCATATGCTCCCCATGAAGCGGGAGAGGCAGAGGAGGCATATACGCCTGGAGGGACAGAGGAGCCCGAGTCACGGCCATATGCGCCCACCGGGGGAGCAAAACCATATGCGCCCGAAGATGGGACCAAGGGCGACAAGAGCGGGGGGGAGAGCCTACAACGATGATGGGGGATGCACCCGACCCCGAAGGGCTATATGCGTCCAAAGCTGTAGGGCTATACGCGCCCAAAGCCTGGTTGAAGTATGCGCCTCCTAGCGGAGGACCGCATAGCGGATCGACTCCGAGCGGCTCGAGCGAGTCGCAAGGAGTGAGGACGGGAAATACAAAATTCAAAAATGAAGGGATGGAGGAGATGGTGGTGGCAGGGGAGGGAGATGCCCGCTCCAAGAGCCGGAGCGGGCCACCGGCGGCCGAAGGACCCCCCAGGCGGGGGGGCGGCAGGCAAACAGAGACAGGAGGGGATGGGAGAGAGAGGGGAGGTGAGCTGGTGGCTAATGCCGGAGGCGGTGAGGGGGTGGAGGGGGGGAGGCGGAGGCGGATGGGCAAGATGAGACGGCGGCAGAGGCGGAAGACCAAGGACGGCGAGAAGATCCGGAGGGTCAGCTGGCTAGGGGGAGGCTGGCGGAGCCCGTGGAGGGGGCGCCATGCGGGGAAGGGAGGAGGACGAGGTGGGGAGCAGGCGGCCGCCGTCCTAGGAGAGGCCGGCTAGGGAGGAGGCGAGGTGGAGGCATGGGGGGGGGGACCAGGGAAGGGGGAGTATATATATATATATATATATATATATATATATATATATATATATATATATATATATATATATATATATATATATATATATAGACACACACACACACACATACACACACTAATCTATATATATATATATATATATATATATATATATATATATTTTATATATATATATATATATATATATATATATATATATATATATATATATATATATATATATATATATATATATATATATACTAATCTAGAATAGGTAACTATCAATCAAATCTATAGTAGGTAATTAATCTCCTATAATAATGCCTTTAGAATAGGTAACTAGGCCAATAGGCAATACTCCAAATCATGATCCTATTGATTACAATGTAATAAATATCTAAATATTGACATTTATGGTCAAATATCTTTATCAGGTAATAAGGCTCATATAGAGGTATAGATATCAAGTGTAACCCCTGTCCAATTTTTTTAGAATTATTAATTGTTAAATTAGGCTTCAAAATAAGTAATTAGAAATAACTAGTGGAATAAATAATAGTTTTAGAATTTGTATTGTAGTATATATCTAATGTAGGATATATGTTAATTTAATATTTATAGATACACCATGTAAATATAAAATTAGATATAGACTATTCAAATTAATAATATACATGTATTGATTATATCCTTTTATCTGTGGTATTCCAAACAAGATTATAAATGATTTAGATAAATCTAAACTATATTTTAGATTAATCCTAATCATAAATCTACTAGAAAAGCAATTTCATCCATATCTTATCATTAATAACCAATATGAATCCTAAATATAAGTACATACAATATTAGATAAATACATAGAAAATAGAAAATTATTTCATTTTTTCCTTTCTATCAGTCAAAATTTGCCTCAATGTTTTGTCCAAAACAGCCCCAAAATTGTCCCAAAAAACATTTCCATTTTTCTGAAGCTACATCGACTTGGAAATGCCACATCTCCTACGTTCGGAATCCGATTTAACTTCAATTTTTATAAAACATATATTTAGTAGAATTATTTTGAAATCCATAGTACTGTAAATTTGTTTTAATATCAATCGTCCGAAATACGACCACGTCTTGTTGTTTTTAAGATTTCTGGAGATACCAAACTCATTTGTGCAATCTGTTTGATGTTTTGGAAAGCTGAAACTAAGACCTATAATATATATATTTTTAGTTTATTATTCTGATTAAATGGTAAAAGTTGTTGATAATTAGGATCTACTGAAACCATAATCTGTAACTTGTAAATTAAATATCTCGTAACCGATTCAAGATTCCTGCGAATCATCATTACAGTGTTCTTGTAATGCTAAAATCTACATGTCTGTGCATTTAAATTTCAAGTTTGTGCCAGTTAAATTTTTGGTCAACATAATGACTTGATTTGCGTGCCACGAATCTTATATTTGCAAACTTGAATCTAATGACTTAAAATTCATAGTTAATCTACAAATCAGAACAAAATTTTAATTTTAATTCATTTTAATCAGAATTATTAGTAACCTTCTTAGGAAAATTAATTTATTAGAATCTTTGGTTATTCATAGAATTCATAGATCTAACATGTTAAATTTGGTACGATGGGGTATGAGGATTGGTGGCATGATTGGATAGCAAGTAGAATAGATTATATTATCTAGAGATTGTGACTACATCACCTTCAGAAACATGCAAGTATACATTGCCAACGTGTACAATATTTATGCATATTTATTTCTACTCATTATTATCACTACTAAAATACAACAATTTAGCGACGGCCATATCCTTCGCTAATCCGTCGACAAATCGACTTAGCGACGGATTGCCTACGAAATTTGGCTGAAAAAATCCGTCGAGAAAACTTGATACAATTTAGCGACGGCCATATCCTTCTCAAGAGTCTCCCAACAAAGATCGAGGGCAAGTGTTTCTATTAGCCCCCCACATCAGGGAGAAAACTTGATACCTACGCACTCGTGTGTTCGGGATACCCGGGCCCATAAAGCGAATGCACGGGCAGATCGAGACATTCCTCATGTGAGTCATGAGACGTCCTTCATGCGGCTCGGTCATGAGACATTCCTCATGCGGCTCGGTCATGAGACGTCCTTTATGCGGCTCGGTCACGAGACATTCCTCATGCGGCTCGGTCATGAGACGTCCTTCATGCGGCTCGGTCATGAGACATTCCTCATGCGGCTCGGTCATGAGACGTCCTTCATGCGGCTCGGTCATGAGACATTCTTCATGCGGCACAGAACCCAGAAAGCTTCATGCGACTCAAAATCAGACGAGCTTCATGCGGCTCAAGAGTATCATGCGGCTCAAAAGTCACCAACATGGACATGCGGCTCAACGCACATAGGCAGCTCGAGTAAACTCCATGCGGCCCAGAGAGAGAGGCCACATGGTCTTCAAAAATAGCTGTGCCCAACGTGTGGACGCATTTAATGCTCTGACGGCTGACAGACCTGACAAGTGACAGACCTGACAAAAAGTTATCATAATGACTGACACGAAAAGCAGTACTTCGGGAATAAGGAAAATCTTCAAAGTGGCACTGTCTACCAAAGTTTTGAGACGAGCTTATGCAGCCAAGAATAAACGAGTTCCTGCGGCTCAATACAACGCTAGCTTATGCGGCTCGTAGAGATTATGCACATGCGGCTCATTGAGAGTTCATTCCCTGCGGCTCAATAAAGCACTGCCCTATGCGGCTCAAGAAGATCATGCCCATGCGGCTCAAGCAGACACACCATTATGCGGTTCATGCGGCTCATCATATGGTTCAAAAGTCTGAAGGAGGGGGCCACTGCCCAGACAGCCCTGACACGTGTCCCAAGTCTTATGCAGCCCAAATTTCATGCGGCCCAAATCTCATGCGGCCCAATCTGCATGCGGCTCCCGTCTCACCATTGGCTCTCAGGACACGTGTCCTCAGCCGATCAATCTCCCAGATTTAGGGTAATCCAAGATCGGGTCAAATCCCAATGATCTGGGGCACGTGGCAGGAGAATAAATTTGATTTATTCGCAGATATTAGAGAATCATTATAAGGAAGATTTATGCCAATCAGCATTAATTGCTAATAGGGATTTGATGTAATCTACCCTTAATGGTTCTGATTCGTCACAATCAGAAACGAACGGCCTGGATTGATCAATCCCCAGGCCGCCGCCATCTCCAAGAACTAATCATTGGCAACCCTAGTGATCACATCCCACTATTATAAATAGCAAGGTGCCATTCCCTTGTAATATATAGAGAGATATACAAAAAAACCAGAGAAGAATACGTATACACAGAGAGACTTCCCCCATAGTCAGAAAGGGAATATACACAGAGAGAGAGAAGCCAGGAGAGCAATCAGAGAGAGAGCAAGAAGGCATTTCTTCGTCAACGACCAAGCAGATCTTCCCCGAGTCAAGGCTGCGTACCGATCGTCCAAGGAGTAAGGCAGAGCGGCCGTCGCTTTCCCGAGCCTCTATCGTCACCCCCAGAATCTAAAATAAACAATCGTACTTAGACTGCTGTACCTAGGTTTTCGTCCCTAGGCTTTCTTTGTACGAGCGAGTTTGTATTGTGAGTCTAAGTTCAATCCTCCGATAATTGTTCTGTACTTTTACAATCAATGGCAAACACGATGGCGACTCTGCTGGAGACTAACTTCTCCACGGCTGAGGAGTTGGTGACGCAATCGGACGCAGCCAAACATGGCTCTACACAACAGAAGATGGTCATACGCTTCGACCAACAGGCGTTCGAAGAGATGCTCTCTGAAGGTAGCACTGGCCCGGTCCAGAAGCGCACCCGTACCATAAAGGCTCGCAAAGAGTGGAGGCCAAAATCATTTGCTCCTCCACAAACCCTTGATGGGGTGCTCTCTATTGCTCAAGATGGCGAGAAAGACTCCCCTGCGGCCCCACTTCAGACCGTAGACAACTCTGCTGTCCCCAAGTCCGGCAGAAGAAAATACTATGATGCTGAACTTGCAGGGGCAAAGAGGAACTCTACGCGATCCGAGCCGCAGAAGAGTATTAGCCGCAGGGAGAAAGCCCATGCGGCTACAACCGCCGACCGCATAAAGAAAACTCATGCGGCCACATCTGTCAGCCGCATAACTTATGCGGCTACAGTTGCCAACCGCACGGATGAGACTCATACGGCTATTAAAGTCAATCGCTTGCAGAAAACCCATGCGGCCACAGATGCCAACCGCATGCGGTCAGCCTGCACGGTCGTGACTCCTAGCCGCATAGAGACTCATCCTACAACAAAAGACAGCCGTATGCAGACAGCCTGCACGGTACCCAATGCTAGCCGCATAGCGTACGTCCTACGCTTCTCTCGATCAGTCTTCGACCGGCTCTCATGCGGTCCTGACTCTGATCATTCTCTGGATGATGATCCAGACTCTGTGGTATTCGACTTAGACTCCTCCTATTACGCACCCACAGGTGCTAAAAGGAGGAAGTCTAGGGTAGCGCAGGCTCATCAAGTCCAGACGACTGCCCCAACCTCTGACTATCGGGGCGTCCCGCTGATTATCACGCGGGCTTCTGATGGGAAGTTGTATAAAACCACTCAAGTCCAGCCCCCGACGGCAAACAGACAAAGTGGTTCCTCTGACCTGCGTGAGGTTATCCTCCACAAATGCAAGGAAAGAGAAGGAGCTTCGGGGTGTAAAGAGCCCTCACACGGACATCAATGCACCCAGATCATCGTCAACTGCTGTTGCAGCAACACGGCGGTGACGGAAGACCGGCCATCCGTCTTCCAAAGACTACATCACCCGAGCTCAGAAGACGAGGCACCTCCTGTTGTCTCCTGCAAGTCCGTACAGAAAGTTCTCGCCAAGGGAAGAGGGAAGAAAATGAGCATCTCCAGCCCAAAGGTGTCAACTACTGCAGCTAAGAAACCGTCGTCTAAAGGGTTATCCTCCACTGGAGTATTTCAACACACCCGTTCGAAGACGAAAACTGCTGCAGTAGGAAGTTCGTCGTCTCCAACATTGGGGGTCGTCAGAACTGGGGGTAGCACTCCTCCAAACATCCACGACAATCCGACATTCCAGGAATACGGACTGGAGGAAGCAAATCCTCCGACGGATACAACAGATACCGACGTCCCCAAGGACATCCTAGACGAAGCAAGCTCCGAAGCTGGAGGTAGTGTTCCTTCCGAGTCCGAACCTGAAGAGAACATCCCCATATATCCTGATGATTTCTCGATGCACGGGTACGACTCGGAGGGTACATCCTCCACCACTCCTTCCGTCACTCCTCATGTGAAGACGGTGTTCATGACAGACAGCAATCAAGGCGGTTCCGGTGATCGCCAGCACATCGACACTTTGGAGGCCATATTGCACGCCTTGGTCAAGTCTGTAGACGAGATCAAAGCGGCGCTTCCTAATCTGCAGGGGGTGACACCTGGCCAGACAAGCACGGGTCCCGCAATCAACGTAGATTCAAATTCAGCGGCACCGAACCCGGGCAACAATCTTCCCGAGATAACGGCCCCTACCGCGACAGATGAGGCCCGAGAAGTAAGAAAAGAGGTTCAGGAGCTCCGAGCAATGTTCGATGCCCGAGAAAACTCTCAAGACCTCAGGATACGGCAACCATATCCTACTGAATGGAGGGATGTTCCCTTTCCACCAAGATATAAGCCGTTCAATATCAACCCATATGATGGCAAGACTTCAACAAGTCGGTACATCACTTACTTTGAGGTCACTACCGACCATCTGCCCCATGATGACGCTATCCTCACGCGGTTATTCATTGGGGCATTGGAAGGAGTCGCCTTCGATTGGTACCGCAACCTGCCGGACAATTGTATCCATTCCTTCGCTGGCTTCAAACGCCTGTTCTTGGAGAGGTTCTATGAGGTAGGGCAGGACGTCACGATGTCTACCCTCATGGACGTCATTCAAGGAGAGAAAGAGCTGACGAGGAATTACATTGAGCGGTTTTGTCAAACCGCAATGAAGTTACCATCTGGCAACCCGGACTCTTCCTTGATCGAAATTTGCCAAAAAAGACTACTCCCAACAATCAGTCTCTGGATGGGCGAGAGTCAATTCAAGGACTGGAAGGCTTTTATCATTAGTGCTACAAGTGCCGAAGAACGATTAAAGAAGGCTCGCCAACTGGGATTACATATCTCAGAGGAAGAGAACAAGGGCAAGCATCCCAGCACCACCAACGACAAAGGGGGTAGCCCCTCCAACAACTAGGACAACAGAGGTAAGCAGGCTATGGTGGCCGATACAGCCCAGAAGCCTGAGTCGCAACCTGCGGACAAACAATGGCCTCAAATCACTTACTCTTTTGAAGACGGTCACGTCAAGCCTATCTTGGACATGCTCATACAAGGAGATAGGATTCAGCTTCCTCCACCAAGACGGGAGCCTCGGCCGGCTGATCTGGAGAACCCAAAGTTCTGCCATTACCACCGCTACGTCTACCATGCTACGTACGACTGCTACCAATTGAAATGATATATCCAAAACCTCATCGATTCGAACGCTCTGGCCATCGATTTCGAGGAGGTAACAGTGGTAGCCAACATGGTGTCCGTACAATTCGGCAGCTTCCCTCCAACAGAGACCCAGGACGGGGTTATACCCATCCCTCTGGCAACGATGGAGATTGCTAATCTCCCGCCTGCTCAAGCTGCTGGTCTAGTACCCCTCACCACATCACGAGGGGAAATCATGTGGGTCCATCCGGACCTAGTCCACGAGGTAACTCAGTCCACTCCATCTTCTAAAAAGAAAAGTGGAAAAGTCAGATCCTGCCGTAGCACCTCAGCAGATGAAGAGGAAGTCACGGCCGTTGTTACTCGATCCGGAGTACAATCTCAACCTGTGGCTGAAAACTCGACTGATGATCATCCGTCCACTACCACGGATGCTCCGGAACCGGCTCAACCTTCGACGACCGACAAGCCTAGGTCGAAGGAGACTCGTTTCGACAAATCCCTCCGAAAGAAAATATCTCAGGGGCTGGAGAGGCCCTACAACTTCGACATCTTGGCGCAATTGGCCAATACACCGGCCAAATTGTCCTTATATGAACTCCTGAGGCTCTCGAAGGATGTCCGCACAGCTTTGAGCGATGCACTTCAAAATGCCGACGCGTACCTGGCTCAGGTCAACCTCACGGGAGAAAATCAGCCCGCAGACCTCCAAGACAGTGCCTGTACGGAAGCAATGCCCAACATCGTCTTCACTCCACAAGACATGCTCATCAAGACTAATCTACACGATCGCCCATTATACTACACAGGCTACATCGGCGACATAAAGGTGGACCGGATGCACATTGATCCTGGCTCTTCCATAAGCATCATCCCGAAAGGTCTGCTACATCATCTCCGCATCCCAATGCATCGCCTAACACCTACAAGCACCGCCATCAGCGGTTTCAATTCGGGCAGGAGCTACCCTATCGGGAAGATTCGTCTGAAGTGTCAAATTGGCGACCTCCAATCGGAAGTCACCTGCTACGTCATAGATGCAGACACTTCTTACAACATCCTTTTGGGGCGCCCTTGGATACACGATTATATGATCGTGCCTTCCACGCTACACCAGTGCTTCAAATACGTCGACAAACACGGCTCCGTAAAGACAGAATTTACTGATATCGATCCCTTCAAAGGGGTCGAATCTTACTACTCGGACTCCTGCTTATACGAAAAGTCGAAGAGGCACCTTGATGAAGGAGACGCACAAACTCATACCGAAATAGCCATGGGATCAAAAGGACCCATGACGATCCACCTCCAAGCTCGCAAGCCGGGCAAGTCTGCACCCCTTACCGCCACTCTGCGGAAGGACGCAATCAGCCTCTCAGCGCAGGAGGAGCAAATGATAATCCGGCTGCCAAGGTCCGGCCAAGTGCCGAGACCCACAACGGAGCCACTAAGAATCAGGTTACCAAGAGTCAGTCAACCACAAACAGGGAAACTCAATCCCTCCGATAGGCCACTGACAATACGCCTTTCCAAGAAAGGTCATCATTCCGATGCAAGGTCTGACACTTCTAGCGAACCAGCCACTCCTCGCCCCACATCAAATGCCAAACTGGGGGTCGCTAATCTGCCAGCAACTCCACGTTCTGCTCCACCCATGGAGCCCCTGATAATTAAGTTGCCCAAGTCATCCTCTCAGTCTGCATTTACACAGGGGGTGGCCGAAGAAGAGTCGGAGCTGGCCAAATATGTGGCTGCTCACACTGAGACTTGCTCATGTTGCCCATCAACGGCAAGTTCCTGAAGAAGTATTACGTCCGAAACGACATCCAAAAAAAAAAATCCCCGATGATTGAGTTATGTACCCTATGGTACCACTGAACTCACATTCCGCCTCCAAATTTCCCAGATCACTGAGTCATTTACCCGCTGGTGCCGCTGAACTCACACTCTCCAACATTCCAGATTATCGAGTCATATACCCGCTGGTGCCGCTGAACTCACCTCTCCACATTCCAGATTATCGAGTCATGTACCCGCTGGTGCCGCTGAACTCACCTCTCCACATTCCAGATTATCGAGATATGTACCCGCTGGTGCCTCTGAACTCACATTTCGGTCACTCTTTTAGATAGTAAGTTATGTATGATCATACCTCTGAACTTTCTTCCTGGAAGAGATCCTCCCTCATGATCTACTACCCGCACTCCCAGTGCACAAAAAGGGTAACCGATCCACGAAATTCCAAAACGGCCATGTCCTCATTACCTCTGAGTCGTTCTATGTACCCTCCTTCATTGAGCCCACTCCTGCCATATCCTCATTACCTCTGAGTGGAAAGGCTCCGTCGAAGAAACCCTCATATTTGCCATGTCCTCATTAGCTCTGAGTAAATATGTTGGTCCCCCCTCGACTTATTATCTGTACCAAAAAACAAAAAACCCCAGGGTACGCCAAGGATAATAGGTCCACAAATACCCTCCGTTGAGTCCACTCCTGCCATGTCCTCATTACCTCTGAGTAGGAAGACTCCACGGTAAAGCCCTCATGCTTGCCATGTCCTCATTACCTCTGAGTAAGTATGTTGGTTCCCCTTCATCCTATTATTTGTATCCTAAGCTAGGGTACGCCAAGGATAATAGGCCCACAAATGTCCTCTGTTGACCACAAATGTCCTCTGTTGACCACAAAAAGTCCTCTGTCGACCACAAATATCCTCCGCAAATCCATACTTGCCATGTCCTCACTACCTCTGAGTAAGTATGATGGTCCTCCTTCGACTTATTATCTGTACCCACGATCTGAGTACGCCCAAAGATAATAGGCCCACAAACGTCTTCCGATGACCACAAATGTCCTCAGTCGACCACAGATGCTGTACTGGGTCTCCAGTGCATGCCCATCCCTTCCCTATCATGCCTGGCAGCCCAGTTGCTCCCTGGCATTCTCTCGAATACCAAAAACTTCTATAGCTGTCTTATCGCAAAGTTTTTCTAGGTATTCCTCTCCAAAACTTGTTACTCGTACCTAAAACCAAGGTACGCCCAGGGTAACAGGTCCACAAATAATCCTCCAGCAGGTCCAAATCCACAAATACCACAAGTACAAGAAAGAGAAGAAGAGTTGAAACATGCTCGTTCAAAGTACTACATCATCTGGGATCACATCCCTTGACAAAAAGAAAAGAAAAACAGTGAAAGAAAACAGAAAACTGATCACTGCTCCATGGCATTCTTTCGCCCGATACCAAGAACCTCCATATCCGCCTTACCGCGGAGTTGTTCTAGGTATCCCTATCAAACTTATTATCCATACCTAAAACCAAGGTATGCCAAGGATAATAGGCCCACAAATGTCCTCTGCTGACCATAAATGCCGTATTAGGTCCCTTAGTACATCCATATCTTTCCTCATCATCACATGCTTTCGGAGCCCAGCTGTTCCATAGCATTCTTTCACCTAATGCATAGAACTTCCACGTTGATAGCACCTCTGAGTTATTCTATGTATCCTCATTCAAGTTCACTCCTACTATGTCCATATCACCTCTGAGTAGGAAAGCTCTACCATCAACCTTATATTTACCACGTCATACCACCTCTAAGTAAATATGATGGTTCCCTCCCTCAACTTATTATCCGTACCTAAAACCAAGATACGCCAAGGATGATAAGTCCACATAAAATCCCCAGCGGAAGTACCCAAACCTATCACGTCCATGCTACCTCTGATTGGATTGCTACACCTAAACAAATCTACTTTCCATGCTTCTTATTCAAAGTGTTCCAAATTTGCAATTTGGAAACTTTGAAGGGGGTCCTGTAGAAGCATGGAAAATATTGTTTTTAGTCCCACATCGGAAAGGAGAAGAAGAAAGGGCTCACTCCATTCTATAAATAGAGCCCCCTTACCTCCTTTGAAAAGGGCACCAACTTCTCTTCCCTCCTTCCAAACTTGGACTCTTCCTATTACGCACCTTCGGGTGCTAAGTAGAAGAAGTCTAGGGCAGCACGGGCTCATCGGGCTCAGTCAGCTGTCCCAACCTCTGACCATCAAGAGCGTCCCGCTATGCGGGCCGCTGATGGAAAGTTGTACAGAGCCGCCTGTGTCCAGCCCCCGGAGGCAAACAGACAGAGTGGTTCTCAAGAGTCTTCCAACAAAGATCGAGGGCAAGTGTTTCTATTAGCCCCCCACATCAGGGAGAAAACATGATACCTACGCACTCGTGTGTTCGGGATACCCGGGCCCACAAAGCGAATGCACGGGCAGATCGAGACATTCCTCATGCGAGTCATGAGACATCCTTCATGTGGCTCGGTCATGAGACATTCCTCATGCAGCTCGGTCATGAGACGTCCTTTATGCGGCTCGGTCACGAGACATTCCTCATGCGGCTCGGTCATGAGACGTCCTTCATGCGGCTCGGTCATGAGACATTCCTCATGCGGCTCGGTCATGAGACGTCCTTCATGCGACTCGGTCATGAGACATTTTTTATGCGGCACAGAACCCAGGAAGCTTCATGCGACTCAAAATCAGACGAGCTTCATGCGGCTCAAGAGTATCATGCGGCTCAAAAGTCACCAACATGGACATGCGGCTCAACGCACATAGGCAGCTCGAGTAAACTCCATGCGGCCCAGAGAGAGAGGCCACGTGGTCTTCAAAAATAGCTGTGCCCAACGTGTGGACGCATTTAATGCTCTGACGGCTGACAGACCTAACAAGTGACAGACCTGACATAAAGTTGTCATAATGACTGACACGAAAAGCAGTACTTCGGGAATAAGAAAAATCTTCAAAGTGGCACTGTCTACCAAAGTTTTGAGGCGAGCTTATGCGGCCAAGAATAAACGAGTTCCTGCGGCTCAATACAATGCTAGCTTATGCGGCTCGTAGATATTATGCACATGCGGCTCATTGAGAGTTCATCCCTTGCGGCTCAATAAAGCACTGCCCTATACGGATCAAGAAGATCATGCCCATGCGGCTCAAGCAGATACACCATTATGCGGTTCATGCGGCTCATCATATGGTTCAGAAGTCTGAAGGAGGGGGCCACTGCCCAGACAGCCCTGACACGTGTCCCAAGTCTTATGCGGCCCAAATTTCATGCGGCCCAAATCTCATGCGGCCCAATCTGCATGCGGCTCCAGTCTCACCATTGGCTCTCAGGACACGTGTCCTCAGCCGATCAATCTCCCAGATTTAGGGCAATCCAAGATCGGGTCAAATCCCAATGATCTGGGACACGTGGCAGGAGAATAAATTTGATTTATTCGCAGATATTAGAGAATCATTATAAGGAAGATTTATGCCAATCAGCATTAATTGCTAATGGGGATTTGATGTAATCTACCCTTAATGGTTCTGATTCGTCACAATCAGAAACGAACGGCCTGGATTGATCAATCCCCAGGCCGCCGCCATCTCCAAGAGCTAATCATGGCAACCCTAGTGATCACATCCCACTATTATAAATAGCAAGGTGCCATTCCCTTGTAATATATAGAGAGATATACAAAAAAACCAGAGAAGAATACGTATACACAGAGAGACTTCCCCCATAGTCAGAAAGAGAATATACACAGAGAGAGAGAAGCCAGGAGAGCAATCAGAGAGAGAGCAAGAAGGCATTTCTTCGTCAACGACCAAGCAGATCTTTCCCGAGTCAAGGCTACGTACCGATCGTCCAAGGAGTAAGGCAGAGCGGCCGTCGCTTTCCCGAGCCTCTATCGTCACCCCCAGAATCTAAAATAAACAATCGTACTTAGACTACTGTACCTAGGTTTTCGTCCCTAGGCTTTCTTTGTACGAGCGAGTTTGTATAGTGAGTCTAAGTTCAGTCCTCCGATAATTGTTCTGTACTTTTACAATCAATGGCAAACACATGTGTGCCGACAGGGTATCATAGACATGGCCTACAAGTTAGCATATCTGCTCTGGCGATAACATATCAAGGAGTGTCGTCATAGCAGGAGACGGTACCAGAGGGGCTGTAGGGTCAAAATAAAGACCCCAGACGGGAGAAGGACCGGGAATATCCGAAGCACCGGGAGCAGAAGTAGACAGACCAGGAGCAGAAGAACCGGGAGCAGACGGACCTGGAACAGAAGAACCGGGAGCACTAGAAGGACACAGATAGTACGTGGTCATATGCTCCCGCAAGCCCGACACTGCCTCGATCAGAATCGCAATCTGTGACCTCACATCATCGCCTACCCGGAAGGGGGAGGCGGGAGCGGTGGAAATCTCAGAATCGACGCCTGCAATGATGCCTGGGAGCCGCATCCGTAGAGGCGCCCTTTCCTAAATTCGCTGATGGTATCTACGAACATGTTGTCGAAGCGAACTGCCATAGAAGAGGATGCCTGGGCGGGCGTCGTTTCGTCGACATCCTCGGCAGCAAGGGGCTGAACCCGTCTAAGGGCCTCACGATACGCAGCATATCCAATGAATGTGTTTATACTATAAGTTTTCCTAAGTTATAATCTAAATCCTATGTTTTCCTAAGTCATAGTCTGAATCCTAAGTTTACCTAATTAAGTTAACAAAACTTATAATTCTAACATAAATCTCATAAACGTAAGTAATTACATCAGTCTCCTTGGCCCTCTCATCGACGAAGCTCCCGTCCTTCTGCCTTTTGTGCGTATACTGGAATACATCGTGCATGGTGACCGAGTCCATCTCTTTTCCCTCCTTTATCATCCGTTGGACCTGCATACGAAATATTCATAGAATTTAATTAACTTCGTATAATAATAGTACCAAATTAGATAGTAGAATGAATTTGCGGTATCTCACCAGATCTGCACGCGTCGCAGCGTGGGGCCTTGACCGTCCCATATGTAGACTCATGGTCCGTCGATTCGCTTTCTTCGATTTCTGCTTGTACGCAGGAGTATCCATCTTCTCCAAGATCTGATCATAATACTCCTGTCGGATTCAATCCTTCTTCGAATGCCTCGAACGAAGGTCATACACTGCGTCCCATATCTTTTTTCCTGCGACGCTTCTGTAGGTTCTGCGGATCGCCTCCTCGTAATGGGGGGCCACGAAAACATCCTCTGACATACAAATTTAATTATCACATAATTAAAAAATGGTAGATTAAAGAGTAATTAGTAATTAACCACAAGATATATATATACCCTTATTTCGTCGAGTCAGGCGTACTACAAGTCCAGGGGTACCTAAGAAAAATTGAGGTAGGGGCCATGGTAGTTATCCTGGATAATGTATCCTAGAAACCTGGCAGAATTCTATAAAAAAAACCTACAAAGAAGCAACGACTGGATTATTAACTTGAATAAATGAAATAAATTAAATAAATTAACTTAAATTTACTTATGTCTCACCCGCGGGCTATAGCTTTCGTTAGAACTAGCCTATAGGCCTCTCTGGTGGCGTCGGAGGATCCGCGGCTCCGTACATGTACTCACCAGTAACCGGATGTAACTGAGTCTGGGGGTACTCAGGGGCCCACTGTGCAATAACTGGTGGATCTGCTGGTGGATCCGCTGGTAGATCTGCTGGCGGAACGGATCCGTCAGGGGATGTACAATTTAATGGTAGCCGCATAACATATTATCTCAGTTACTTACGTATTTACAAAACCAGGACGGAAAGGTACAATCAACCTCTCTTTGAAGTCCCTCATCGGTAATATCGGGTGTCCTCATTTTGACTTCATCTCTAAATACACTGTAAGAGAGAATAAAAATAAGTGTAGTCAGTTACTTCACCAAATTAGAGATTATAACGAGTGTAAGTATAGTCACTTACTTCTTCAAATCTCTCACTTCTTGTATGCCATAATTTAACAAGATATATCGGTTAGCGGCATCATACTCATCGTCAGTCAACCACCATTTCTTACTAACCCCATTAGGCTTGTCCCTTACATTGAATATACCTCCATCCTCAACGTCTTCGTCATTCCTTTGAGGTCTATTTTTATTTGTCTGGACATGAGTATCAAAATAAATGGAGCATAAGTTTGATACCTCCTCGCTAAGATATGCTTCACATATCGAAGCCTCTATATGAGCCTTGTTGCCAACTTTCTTCTTTAGATGGTGTAGGTACCTAGAGAAACAAATTATCTTGAGAATTAACAATGAATTGTAAAATCTACTTAAATTTTACTTAAATTATATTAACTTTTATTTATCTTTCAAATGGGTACATCCATCGATAATGAACAGATGCACCGACACGGGCTTCGTATGCTAGATGAATCGGTAGATGCTCCATGCTGTCGAAGAAGCCCGATGAAAATATTTTATCTAACTTATAAATTGTTAAGACAATCTTCTCCTCAAGTTCAAGCATATGTTGTACCGTCAACTTAGTTGAACAAATATTCCTGAAGAATGTAGATAGCTCGGCCAACGGAATCCATACAGCAGATGGCAACAACGCTTTCAAAGTAATGGGCAGTAATCTTTCCATAAACACGTGGCAGTCGTGACTCTTCATTCCCGTTAGCTTGCATTCATTAAGATCAACGCATCTAGACAAATTTGACACATAGCCGTCGAAAAATCTTAAAGTAGATATCCACTTGCAGATTATTAATCTATCTTCTTTGTTCAATGTGTATTGCGCTATCGGCTTAGTTAATTGTCCACCAGCTCTCCCTTATATCAAGTTTAGATAAGGACACTTGCATATCTCAGCTATGTCTTGTCTTGCTTTTGGATTGTTCTTCGTCTTCCCTTTAATATCTATGATGGTATTGAAGATATTATCGAACACATTCTTTTCGATATGCATGACATCAAGATTATGCCTTATAAGATTATCTTTCGAATAAGTCAAGTCCCAGAAGATACTCTGTTTGGCCCAGTTATGGCTTTGTCCGAACCCCTCGACACGATTGTTCGATGGATCTTCCATTACGGTGGGCAAATACTTTACATCTTCCCAAATATCGTATCCCGACAATCTGGCAGGCGAATGAGAAATTCTTGTTTTCCAGCTCTGAACGCGTCCTTGTTCTTTCTCCAAGGGTGACTCACGGGTAGAAATTGACGGTGACTGTTAAAGAAAGAAGTTTTTTCACCATGCTTAAGGCGGAACGCCTTACTATTTTTCTTGCATATAGGATAAGACATGGTACCGTGAGTACTCCATCCTGACAGCATACCATATACTAGAAAATTATTGATTGTCCACATCAATGAAGCTCTCATCTGAAAGTTCTATTTCCTGGAAATATCATAGGTCACGACGCGATCTCCTGTAGCTGTTTCAGCTCATCCACCAATGGCTGTAAATATATATCGATGTTTTTTGTTGGATTCTTAGGACCGGGTATGATAGCTGTCAAGAACATATAAGGAGTCTTCACACACATCCATTGTGGCAGATTTTATAGGGTAAGAATGACCGGACAACAGGAGTATTGAGATCCTGACTGCCCGAAGGGGCGAAGCCATCAGAACATAGCTGTTTGCCATTGATTGTAAAAGAACAGAACAATTATCGGAGGACTGAACTTAGACTCACAATACAAACTCGCTCGTACAAAGAAAGCCTAGGGACGAAAACCTAGGTACAGCAGACTAAGTACGATTGTTTATTTTTGATACTAGGGGGTGACGATAGAGGCTCGGGAAAGCGACGGCCGCTCTGCCTTACTCCTTGGACGATCGGTATGCAGCCTTGGCTCGAGGAAGATCTGCTCGGCGTTGACGAAGAAAGGCTCTTCTTACTCTCCTCGGGTTGCTTTTCTGGCTTCTCTCTCTCTGTGAGTATCAAGAAAAGGGGGAGCTCTCTCTGTGTATATCTCTCTCTTCTTTCTTTTTTTTTCTTTTGTTGCCGACCTTTTTTTTTACAAGAGAATAATACTGGCTATTTAAAAGAGTGGGGTGGGATCATTAGGGTTTGCTGATGATTATCTGTTTGGAATGTCGGCGATCCTTCATTCTATCTGGGCCCTTGATCCTGATCATAATGAATCTCGGCCACTAATGCGGATAGCATCGTATCTCATGAGCAATTAATGCTAGCTGCTTTAAATCCTCGTGATTGATTATGCCAATATCTGATTGCTCGCCACGTGTCCCATTAGCTTGATGATAAATGATATGCCCTGATCTCAGTAATTATGACGATGATGTCAAATATATTTGTTGAGATTCGGTTAAATCTCTTATTGATTCCATGCCACGTGTCTTAATTGTGAGTCCTGTCAGAGCCACTTAGGATTGACGATCTTCGAACCGCAGAGAGATACGCATAGGACGATGCTTCATCGAGCCGCATATGCATAATCTTTGTGAGCCGCATGAGCTGGCGTTGTATTGGGCCGCAGTGAGGGTTGTCATGACCGAGCCGCATGAAAGAGTTCATGACCGAGCCGCATGAAGAGTCGCTGTACTTCGAACTGCATGAAGGTTGTCATGACCGAGCCGCATGAATATATTCATGACCGAGCTGCATGGGGGTCTTCATGGCCGAGCCGCATGAGAGTCTTCATGACCGAGCCGCATGGGTCTCTCTGTTCTGGCCGCATGGACTTTGTTTAGTCTGGCCGTATAGACTTGCCTCGAAACTTGGTGAATAGTGCCACGTCTGCGAAGGTATTCTCCAGTTCCCTAGGAAGATAGTGTTTTTTGTGTCAGTCATCATGATTACTTTATGTCAGGGCTGTCATCTGTCAGGTCTGTCATCCGTCAGAGCATTAAAGGCGTCCAGACGTTGGGCACAGCTGCTTTGAAGGCCACGTGGCCTCTCTCTGTGGACCGCATAGAGTTTACTCGAGTTGCCTATGTGTTTGAGCCGCATGTCCATGTTGGTGACTTTTGAGCCGCATGATACTCTTGAGCCGCATGAAGCTCGTCTGATTTTGAGCCGCATGAAGCTTTCTGGGTTCTGTGCCGTATGAAGAATGTCTCATGACTCGTATGAGGAATGTCTCGATCAGCCCGTGCACTCGCTTTGTGGGCACGGGTATCCCGGACACACGAGTGCGTAGGTATCATGTTTGCTCCCTGATGTGGGGCTAATAGAAATACTTGCCCTCGATCTTTGTTGGAAGACTCTTGAGAACCACTCTGTCCGTTTGCCGCCTGGGGCTGGACACGAGCGGCTCTGTACAACTTTCCATCAGAGGCCCACTTAGCAGGACGCTCTTGATGGTCAGAGGTTGGAACAGCTGACTGAGCCCGATGAGCCCGTGCTGCCCTAGACTTCTTCTACTTAGCACCCAAAGATGCGTAATAGGAAGAGTCCAAGTTTGGAAGGAGGGAAGAGAAGTTGGTGCCCTTTTCAAAGGAGGTAAGGGGGCTCTATTTATAGCATGGAGTGAGCCCTTTCTTCTTCTCCTTTCCGATGTGGGACTAAAAGCAATATTTTCCATGCTTCTACAGGACCCCCTTTAAAGTTTCCAAATTGCAAATTTGGAACACTTTGAATAAGAAGCATGGAAAGTAGATTTGTTTAGGTGTGGCAATCCAATCAGAGGTAACATGGACGTGATAGGTTTGGGCACTTCCGCTGGAGATTTTATGTGGACTTATCATCCTTGGCGTACCTTGGTTTTAGGTACGGATAATAAGTTGAGAGAGGGAACCATCATATTTACTCAGAGGTGGTACGGACGTGGTAAATATAAGGTTGATGGTAGAGCTTTCCTACTCAGAGGTGACATAGACATGGTAGGAGTGAACTCGAATGAGGATACATAGAACAACTCAGAGGTGCTATCAACGTGGAAGTTCTATGCATTGGGTGAAAGAATACTATGGAACAGCTGGGCTCCGAAAGCATGTGATGATGAAGAAAGATGTGGATGTACTAAGGGACCTAGTACGGCATTTGTGGTCGGCAGAGGACATTGGTGGGCCTATTATCCTTGGCATACCTTGGTTTTAGGTACGGATAATAAGTTTGATAGGGATACCTAGAACAACTCCGCGGTAAGGCGGATATAGAGGTTCTTGGTTTCGGGCAAAAGAATGCCATAGAGCAGTGATCAGTTTTCTGTTTTCTTTCACTGTTTTTCTTTTCTTTTTGTCAAGGGGTGTGATCCCAGATGATGTAGTACTTTGAATTTTAAATAAATGAGCATGTTTTAACTCATCTTCTCTTTCTTGTACTTGTGGTGTTTGTGGAATTGGACCTGCTGGGAGATTATTTGTGGACCTGTTACCCTGGGCGTACCTTGGTTTTAGGTACGAGGAACAAGTTTCGGAGAGGAATACCTAGAACAACTTCGCGATAAGACAGCTATAGAAGTTTTTGGTATTCGAGAGAATGCCAGGGAGCAACTGGGCTCCTAGGCATGATAGGGAAGGGATGGGCGTGTACTGGAGACCCAGTACAACATCTGTGGTCGACTGAGGACATTTGTGGTCATCAGAGGACATTTATGGTCAACAGAGGACATTTGTGGTCAACAGAGGACATTTGGGGCCTATTATCCTTGGCATACCCTGGCTTAGGATACGGATAATAGGATGAATGGGAACCAACATACTTACTCAGAGGTAATGAGGACATGGCAAGTATGAGGGTTTTACCGTGGAATCTTCCTGCTCAGAGGTAATGAGGACATGGCAGGAGTGGACTCAGCGGAGGATATTTGTGGGCCTATTATCCTTGGCGTAACCTGGTTCAGGATACGGATAATAGGATGAAAGGGAAACCAACATACTTACTCAGAGGTAATGAGGACATGGCAAGTACGAAGGTTTTACCGTGGAGTCTTCCTACTCAGAGGTAAAGAGGACATGGCAGGAGAGGACTCCATGGGGGATATTTGTGGTCAACAGAGGACATTTGTGGACCTATTATCCTTGTCGTACTCCGGTTGTGGGTACAGATAATAGGTTGAAAGAGGACCGGCATACTTGCTCAGAGGTAATGTGGACATGGCAAATATGACGATTTCTTCGACGGAGCCTTCCCATTCAGAGGTAATGAAGACATGGCAGGAGTGGGCTCAATGAAGAGTGGGTACATAGAACGACTCAGAGGTAGGAGAACGTGGAAGTTCTATGCGAGGGGGCGATTTGTTTTTGGTGGAAGTGAAGACGACTCAGAGGTAATGAGGACATGGTCGTTTCGGAAATTGGTGGATCGACTACCCTTTTTGTGCACTGGGAGTGCGGGTAGTGGATCATGAGGGAGGATCTCCTTTAGGAAGAAAGTTCAGGGGTATGTTTATAAATAACGTTCTCCCTAAAAGAGTGACCGGGATATAAGTTCAGGGGTACCAGTGGGTACATGACTTGGTAGTTTAGGATTTTTATGGAAGGAGGAGGTGAGTTCAGCGATACGAGAGGGTACATGACTCGAAAATCTGGAATGTTGTGGATATGAGTTCAGCGGTACCAGCAGGTACATGACTCGATGATCTGGAGAGAATGTGGATGTGAGTTCAGTGGTACCAGCGGGTATATGACTAGATAATCTGGAGTGGATGTGAGTTCAGCGGTACCGGGGGGTACATAACTCACCAATCTAGGAAATTTGGAGGCAGAATGTGAGTTCAACGGGACCGGGGGGTACATAACTCAATCATCAGGGATTTTTTTTTTTGATGTCGTTTCGGACGTAATACTTCTTCAGGAAGTTGCCGTTGATGGGCAACATGAGCAAGTCTCAGTGTGAGCAGCCACATACTTGGCCAGCTCCAACTCTTCTTCAGCCATCCCCTGTGTAAATGCAGACTGTGAGGATGATTTGGTGGAGTCGAGCGGGGAGTTGTTGGCAAACTAGCGACCCCCAGTTTGGTAGTTGATGCTGGACGGGGAGTTGTTGGCTCGCTAGAAGTCCCAGACTTTGCATCGGGGTGACGACCCTTCCTGGGAAGGCGTATCGTCATCGGCTTGTCGGAGGGATTGGGCTTCTCCGTTTAGGGTTGACCGACTCTCGGCAGTCTGATTGTTAGTGGCCCCGTTGTGGGTCTCGGCACTTGGCCGGACCTTGGCAGCCGGATTATCATCTGCTCTTTCTGTGCCGATAGACTGATTGCGTCCTTACGCAGAGTAGCCGTAAGGGGTGCAGAACTGCCCGATTTGCGAGCCTGGAGGTGGATCGTCAGGGGTTCTTCTGATCTTGTGGTTGTCTTGGTGTGAGCTTGCACCTCCTCTTCGACCAGATGCTTCTTTGATTTTTTGTACAGACAGAAGTCTGAGTAATAAGATTCGACCCCCTTGAAGGGATCGATATCAGCAAACTCTGTCCTCACGAAGCCGTACTTATCGACATATTTGAAGCACTGGTGTAGCGTGGAAGGCACGATCATGTAATCGTGTATCCAAGGCCACCCCAGAAGGATATTGTAAGAAGTGTCGGCATCTATGACGTAGCAGGTGACTTCTGATTGGAGATCGCCAATCTGACATTTCAAGCGAATCTTCCCTATTGGGTAGCTCCTGCCCGAATTGAAATCGCTAATGGCGGTGCTTGTAGGCGTCAGGCGATGCATTGGAATACGAAGATGATGTAGCAGACCCTTCGGAATGACGCTTATGGAGGACCTAGGATCAATGTGCATTCGGTCCACCTTTACGTCGCCGATGTATCCAGTGTAGTACAATGGACGATCGTGCAGGTTAGTTTTGATGAGCATATCCTGCGGAGAGAAGACGATATTGGGTATTGCACCTGTACACGCACTATCTTGGAGATCTGTAGGCTGATTATCTCCCGTGAGGTTGACCTGAGCCAAGTATGCGTCGGCATTTTGGAGCGCCTCACTTAGAGCCGTGCGGACATCCTTCGAGAGCCTCAGGAGTTCATATAAAGATAATTTGGCCGGTGTATTAGCCAATTGCGCCAAGATGTCGAAGTTGTAGGGCCTCTCCAGCCCCTGAGGTGTCTCCTTTCGGAGGGATTTGTCGAAGCGAGTCTCCTTCGGCCTAGGCTTGTCGGTCGTCGAAGGTTGAGCCGGTCCCGGAGTATCAGCGTTTGTGGGCTGCTGATCATTAGTCGGATTCTCGGCCACTGGTTGGGCTTGTGCTCCAGATCGAGTAGTGACGGCTGAGACTTCCTCCTCCTCTGCCGAGGCGGTGCGGCATGATCTGACCTTTCCACCTTTCTTTTTAGAAGGTAAAGTGGGCTGAGTCACCTCGCGGACTAGGTCCGGATGGACCCACATGATTTCCCCTCGTGATGTGGTGAGGGGTACTAGGCCGGGAGTTTGATCACGGGCAGGAGGAAGATTAGTGATTTCCATCGTTGCCAGAGGGATGGGTATGACACCGTTTTGAGTCTCTGTTGGAGGGAAATTGCCGAATTGTACGGACACCATGTTGGCTGCTACGGTTACCTCCTCGAAGTCGATAGCCAGAGCGTTCGAATCGATAAGGTTCTGGATATACCGTTTCAGTTGGTAGCAGTCGTGTGTAGCATGGTGGACGTAGCGGTGGTAATGGCAGAACTTCGGATTTTCCAAATCAGCAAGCCGAGGTTCCCGCCTTGGTGGAGGAAGCTGAATTCTACCTCCTTGTATAAGCATGTCCAAGATAGGCTTGACGTGGCCGTCTTCGAAAGAATAAGTGATTTGAGGCCATTGTTTGTCTGCTGGCTGTGGCTCGGGCTTCTGGGCTGTATCGGTCACTATGGCCTGCTTGTCTTTGTTGTCCCGGTTGTTGGAGGGGCTACCCCCATTGTCGTTGCTGGCGTTGGGACGCTTCCCCTTGTTCTCTCCCTCTGAGATATGCAACCCCAGTTGGCGAGCTTTCTTCAATCGTTCCTCGGCACTTGTAGCGCTGATGATAAAGGCCTTCCAGTCCTTGAATTGACTTTCGCCCATCCAGAGACTAATTGTTGGGAGTAGTCTCTTTTGGCAAATTTCAATCAAGGAAGAGTCCGGGTTGCCAGATGGTAACTTCATTGCGGTTTGACGAAACCGCTCAATGTAATTCCTTGTCAGCTCTTTCTCTCCTTGGACGACGTCCATGAGGGTAGACATCGTGACGTCCTGCCCTACCTCATGGAACCTCTCCAAGAACAAGCGCTTGAAGCCAGCGAAGGAGTGGATGCAATTATCTGGCAGGTTGCGGTACCAATCGAAGGCGACTCCTTCCAGTGCCCCAATGAATAACCGTATGAGGATGGCGTCATCATGGGGCAGATGGTCGGTAGTGACCTCAAAGTAAGTGATGTACCGGCTTGCTGAAGTCTTACCATCATATGGGTTGATATTGAACGGCTTATATCTTGGGGGAAAGGGCACATCCCTCCATTTAGCTGGGTATGGTTGCCGTATTCTGAGGTCTTGAGAATTTTCTCGGGCGTGGAACATCGCTCGAAGCTCCTAAACCTCTCTTCTTACTTCTCGGGCCTCATCTGTCGCGGTAGGGGCCGTTATCTCGGGAGCATTATTGCCCGGGTTTGGTGCCGCTGAATTTGAATCTATGTTGTTCGCGGGACCCGTGCTTGTCTGACCAGGTGTCACTCCCTGCAGAGTAGGAAGCGCTGCTTTGATCTCGTCTACAGACTTGACCAAGGCGTGCAGTATGGCCTCCAAAGTGTCGATACGTTGGCGATCGCCGGAACCACCTTGGCTGTTGTCCGTCATGAATACCGTCCTCACGTGAGGAGTGACAGAAGGAGAGGTGGCGGACATGCCCTCCGAGTCATACTCATGCATCGAGAAATCATCAGGATATGTGGGGATGTTCTCTTCAGGTTCGGACTCGGAAGGAACAGTACCCCCAGCTTCAGAGCTTGCTTCGTTTAGGACGTCCTCGGGGACGTCGGTATCTGTTGTATCCGTCGGAGGACTTGCTTCCTCCAGTCCATCTTCTTGGAATGTCGGGTTGTCGTGGAGGTTTGGAGGAGTGCTACCCCCAGTTCCGACGACCCCCAATGACGTAGACGGCGAACTTCCTACTGTAGCAGTTTTCGTCTTTGAACGGGTGTGTTGGAATACTCCAGTAGAGGATAATCCTTTAGACGACGGCTTCTTAGCTGCAATAGTTGACACCTTTGGGCTGGAGATGCTTGTCTTCTTCCCTCTCCCCTCCACGGGGACTTTCTGCGCGGAATTGCAGGAGGCAACGGGAGGTGCCTCGTCTTCCGAGCTCGGATGTTGTAATCTTTGGAAGACGGATGGCCGGTCTTCCGTTACTGCCGTGTTATTGCAACAGTAGTTGACGATAATCTGGGTGCAGTGACGTCCCTATGAGGACTCTCTGCACGCTGAGGCTCCTTCTCTTTCCTTGCGTTTGTGGAGGATAGCTTCACGCAGGTCAGAGGAACCACTTTGTCCGTTTGCCGTCGGGGGCTGGACTCGAGTGGTTTTATACAACTTCCCGTCAGAGGCCCGCGTGATACTCAGCGGGACGCCCCGATAGTCAGAGGTTGGGGCAGCTGTCTGGACTTGATGAGCCCGCGTTGCCCTAGACTTTTTCTTTTTAGCACTTGTGGGTGCGTAATAGGAAGAGTCCACATTAGGTATCACAGAGTCTGGATTTTCATCCAGAAAGTGATCAGAGTTAGGACCGCATGAGAGTCGATCGAAAACTGATCGAGAGAAGCGCGGTAGAGACGCTATGCGGCTAGCGTTGGGTGCCGTGCAGGCTATCTGCATGCGACTGTCTTTTGTTGTGGGACGAGTTCTTATGCGGCTAGGAGTCACGGCCGTGCAGGCTGTCCGCATGCGGTTGGCATCTGTGGCCGCATGGGTTTTCTGCAAGCGGTTGACTTTACTAGCCGCATGAATCTCATCCATGCGGTTGGGAACTGTAGCTGCATAAGTTATGCGGCTGACAGAAGTGGCCACATGAGTTTTCTTCATGTGGTTGACGGTTGTGGCCGCATGGATTTTATTTCTACGGCTAATACCCCTCTGCGGTTCAGGTTGAGCAGAGACCCTCTTTGCCCCTGTAAGTCCAGCATCATAGTATTTTCTTTTGCCGGACTTGGGGACAGCAGAGGTGTCTGCGATCTGAAGTGGGGCCGCAGGAGAATCTTTCTCGCCGTCTTGAGCGACCGAGGGTATCCCATCGAGGGCTTGGGGAGGAGCAAATGACTTTGGCCTCCACTCTTTGCGAGCCTTCGTGGTGCGGGTGCGTTTCTGGACCGGGCCAGCGCTGCCTTCAGAGAGCATCTCTTCGAACGCCTGTTGGTCGAAGCGGAGGACCATCTTCTGTTGTGTGGAGCCAAGTTTGGCTGCATCCGATTGCGTCACCAACTCCTCAGCCGTGGAGAAGTTAGTCCCCAGCAGAGTCGCCATCGTGTTTGCCATTGATTGTAAAAGAACAGAACAATTATCGGAGGACTGAACTTAGACTCACAATACAAACTCGCTCGTACAAAGAAAGCCTAGGGACGAAAACCTAGGTACAGCAGACTAAGTACGATTGTTTATTTTTGATTCTGGGGGTGACGATAGAGGCTCGGAAAAGCGACGGCCGCTCTGCCTTACTCCTTGGACGATCGGTATGCAGCCTTGGCTCGGGGAAGATCTGCTCGGCGTTGACGAAGAAAGGCTCTTCTTACTCTCCTCGGGTTGCTCTCCTGGCTTCTCTCTCTCTGTGAGTATCAAGAAAAGGGGGAGCTCTCTCTGTGTATATCTCTTTCTTCTTCTTTTTTTATTCTTTTGTTGTCGACCTTTTTTTTTACAAGGGAATGATATTGGCTATTTATAAGAGTGGGGTAGGATCATTAGGGTTTGCTGATGATTATCTGTTTGGAATGTCGGTGCTCCTTCATTCTATCTGGGCCCTTGATCCTGATCATAATGAATCTCGGCCACTAATGCGGATAGCATCGTATCTCATGAGCAATTAATGCTAGCTGCTTTAAATCCTCGTGATTGATTATGCCAATGTCTGATTGCTCGCCACGTGTCCCATTAGCTTGATGATAAATGATATGCCCTGATCTCAGTAATTATGACGATGATGTCAAATATATTTGTTGAGATTCGGTTAAATCTCTTATTGATCCCATGCCACGTGTCTTAATTGTGAGTCATGTCAGAGCCACTTAGGATTGACGATCTTCGAACCTCAGAGAGATACGCATAGGACGATGCTTCATCGAGCCGCATATGCGTAATCTTTATGAGCCGCATGAGCTGGCGTTGTATTGGGCCGCAGTGAGGGTTGTCATGACCGAGCCGCATGAAAGAGTTCATGACCGAGCCGCATTAAGAGTCTCTGTACTTCGAACCGCATGAAGGTTGTCATGACCGAGCCGCATGAATATATTCATGACCGAGCCGCATGGGGGTCTTCATGGCCGAGCCGCATGAGAGTCTTCATGACCGAGCCGTATGGGTCTCTCTGTTCTGGCCGCATGGACTTTGTTTAGTCTGGCCGCATAGACTTGCCTCAAAACTTGGTGAATAGTGCCACGTCTGCGAAGGTATTCTCCAGTTCCCTAGGAAGATAGTGTTTTTTGTGTCAGTCATCATGATTACTTTATGTCAGGGCTGTCATCTGTCAGGTCTGTCATCCTCAGAGCATTAAAGGCGTCCAGACGTTGGGCACAGCTGCTTTGAAGGCCACGTGGCCTCTCTCTGTGGGCCGCATGGAGTTTACTCGAGTTGCCTATGTGTTTGAGCCGCATGTCCATGTTGGTGACTTTTGAGCCGCATGATACTCTTGAGCCGCATGAAGCTCGTCTGATTTTGAGCCGCATGAAGCTTCCTGGGTTCTGTGCCGTATGAAGAATGTCTCATGACTCGTATGAGGAATCTCTCGATCAGCCCGTGCACTCGCTTTGTGGGCACGGGTATCCCGGACACACGAGTGCGTAGGTATCATGTTTGCTCCCTGATGTGGGGCTAATAGAAACACTTGCCCTCGATCTTTGTTGGGAGACTCTTGAGAACCACTCTGTCCGTTTACCGCCTGGGGCTGGACACGAGCGGCTCTGTACAACTTTCCATCAGAGGCCCACTTAGCGGGACGCTCTTGATGGTCAAAGGTTGGAACAGCTGACTGAGCCCGATGAGCCCGCGCTGCCCTAGACTTCTTCTACTTAGCACCCGAAGGTGCGTAATAGGAAGAGTCCAAGTTTGGAAGGAGGGAAGAGAATTTGGTGCCCTTTTCAAAGGAGGTAAGGGGGCTCTATTTATAGCATGGAGTGAGCCCTTTCTTCTTCTCCTTTCCGATGTGGGACTAAAAGCAATATTTTCCATGCTTCTACAATAGCGCCAGACGTACATTTCTAGGCTCTGTAGCAAAATCTGGATGACACAAATTAAAATGTTTCTACGCCTCTCCATCCGAAGGATGTGAAAATTTTCTATCGTCCTTTGTGCGTTCTTCGTTGTGCCACGTTATGTGTTATGCTGTATTCAGAGACATATACATCCTCTGCAACCGCTTCGTGATCGACAAGTAATGCATATACTTTTAGGACATCATTTTCTAGTTGACATTCCTTTTTCTTATACTGGCTTCTTACGATCCGTATTACAGAAGCTGCAACTTTCTATGTCCTCGTTCTCCTTGTAGTACAACATGCATCCGTTGCGACAACAATCTATCTTCTCGTGCCCAGTCCCAGTTGTCAGACCATCATCTTTGACTTGTAGAAGTTTTTTGGGAGCTCTTTGAATTCCTTCGGTAACAACTCCTTGATTAGTTGTGTGATCCGATCATAGCAAGCTTGTGGCAAGTTAAAATCAGACATTATGTTCAACAATCGCATCGTCTCTAACTGTACGGAATGAGTCTCACAACCAAGATATAGAGGAGTATCTGCATCCTGAAACATATCATAGAACTCTTTTGCCTCGGGATTAGGATCCTCGGGATCAAAATTAGGCCCTACCGCATCGTACACCATATCTCGTACAAGGTTTTGCAGGTCTCCATAATCAACAAAGCATCCGTCGTCTTCGATGACAAAATCCATTGCAGCATTATCATCAAAAGCATAAGTAGCAGCTTCCGCAGCCTGTCTTTTCGCATATAGTTTACCTCGCGATGACTACAGGCCGTAATCACGTACGAAACCCTTACGGGTCAAATGATATCTCACAGTCACCAATTCTTCATAACGTCTATTGCGACAATTACCATATGGATACTTAATTTTGTTACCATCCATGTACTGAGCTTCGCTCATGGCATACTTAAGAAACACTTCCACGCCTGTCTGAAAATTGTCACTCACACCTATTCTTATCTCGTTTTGCCGTTTGTACATCCATGTACGATCAACGAAGTAACGATCCATCGTAGATTGGATGTGAAAATCTGCATCGTAAGACAAAGTAAACAAAATTGTAATTAAAAATATATAGTCTGATACCAATCCCCTTCTACTTCGTCGCTATACTTCTCCTGCTTCTCAAGAAGGCCCCCTCTCTGACCGATACTCATAGAAATAGTCTGATACCGACAGTCATATAAATAGTCCGATACCGATACTCATATAAATAGGGTTTAGATACCGATACTCATAGGGTTAGGGTTTAGATACTGATACTCAAAGGTTAGGGTTAGGGTTCTAGGGTTAGGGTTAGGGTTTAGATACTGATACTCAAGAAATAGTCCGATATCGATACTCATATAAATAGTCTAATACCGATCCGATACCAATACTCATAGAAATAGTTCGATACCGATATCGATACCGTGAACTAGTTCACTACCGATACCGATTTCGATACTAAACAAAATAGTCCGATACCGATATCGAAGTAAACACATTAAGTTGTTAGATCGATAACAAATAACAATAAGTATATCTTAGTAGTAAACACATCAAGTAGTAAACACATAAATATATCTTAGTAGTAAACACATCAAGTAAACCCATCAATTAAACCTAAGACAAATAAACACATCAAGTAGTACTCAACGACCCAACCCCTTCCCCTCCCCCCACCCCCCCCCTCTCCTGCCCTCTCAACCACCAAGACCCCCCGGTCTCCCTCCGCTCCCCTATCCCCCCCTCCGTGACCTCCCCACCCGCCGACCCCCACCCTACACCCCCTCCCCCGGCTGGGCCCCCACCCCCCCTTCGCCCCCCCGATCGCCAAGACCCCCCGGCCCTGCGACCTCCCCACATGCCGCCCCACCCTAAACCCACCTCCACCCCTCCGACCACCAACACCCCAGGCCCCCCTTCCTCCGCTCCCCTACCCCGCGACCACCCCACCCGTCGACCCCCTCCCTCCAGTCCCCCTCCCTCTGCTCCCCTAAACCCCCCTACGTCCACGATTCCCCCCGCGAGGTGCACCCCCCATACCACCAAGAAAGAGATAGAGAGAGAGAGAGGGAGAGAGAGAGGGAGAGAGACATACCTGAGTGAGAGAGAGAGAGATAGAGGTGAGAGAAAATTTTGGGGGAATGAAAAATCCCCCCCCCCCCCGTCGGTTCGTTTTATGTTAGGACACAGTATTTAGCGACAGATATATCCTTCGCCATGACGTCGCTATACCCCTGCTAGTTTGCCGATGGATAATCCGTCGCTATGTGGTCGCCAAATTTTGTGCCAATTTTTTCTAACATTTTTTCGCAAAATATTGGCAACTGGGCGACGACATAGCGACGGGTTATTTGACCGTCACTATATGTCCGACGATATAGAGATAGATTTTCGACCGAGATTTATCCTTAAAATTAAAAAAATAATTGGCTGCAATTCGACGGAAGACCATCGTTGTTTCGTCGGTAGTCCGTCGCTATTAGCGACAGAAAATACATTCGTCGCTAAATATCCTTCGCTAAAGTGATGTATTTTGGTAGTGTTTCAGTCTATCACATAATTTCTTGTACTTGATTCATGATGCTTATTTATTTATTTTTCCATATATGTTGCTTGTCTCTTTCTTATTACGTACTCTATCCATTGTTCACCATACTTGTTAAGATTCTCGTATTCTTGGATGCTCAACTTGACTTGATCCCATTACTTGGATTTGATTTGACTTGACATGAGATTGACTCGACTTGATTCCTTAGTTTACATGTGAGGAGATTGTTATTAGGCATTGGCTATACTTGACCACTCTCGGTCGTTAGCCCCCATAGGGCTGCATTGCAATAGAGACTTACTATATACTGTGAGCCCCCAAAGAGCTACAATCTATACTGTTGTTAGCTCCCCATGGTTGCGGTTTATCATAATTTTATTGTTATCACATTTCATATAACTATTCTCGTTGGCATGCCACTTTCCTAGTTGTAGTTGTTTCTTGTGTTATTTATTGTCTTTTTTCTTGCATGTTTATTTACTGTCACATTCGGCATGTATATTATGTATCTTGCTACATCCCTTCTGAGGACCTGGTGATCTCTCCAGGTTAATTATTGTGCTACTGCATAGAATAGTTAATTGTTGTCTACATTATTCAAGTATCAATAGTGGTACCCTTTATCATTCTTCCTTATTTATATTTATTACCATAACAATATATGCTATATTGTTTAGTTTTGATAGACTCATTTTATTCTTTCGAGTTATTCGAACATATATACTAGTGGAATGCAGACTATGAAACATATTATTTATTCTTTATATTTACTTTCATGTGGATTAAGATATAGATTGTTGACTAGTTATTGATACATTTATCATACATTAGACAATGTATACATATTCAAGCAGGGCTGGAGTCCATTTGATAAGTAGCTGGTCATTATCACATAATCTAGTCCTATGTATTTTGGGACTGGGCGTGCCATAATTTTTTTGGTGGCCCATGCAGGTCAGAGCATATCGTCTTTGTTATGTTACTGTATCGGACGAGCCTGCAAGGATTAAGTAAAGGATCTCAATACACAATTGCTTTGAAATTTCTTTTGAATTCGACTATCATTCTTGGACTTGAAATTTTGCATTCGATAATACCCTCCTTGACCTCACTATCATTGCTTTCTCACCTCTCACTATTCCAGGAAGAAGAATTCTCATGCTTAATGGAAGTTAGAAAAAATGCCCATAGGTCAATTATAATGTTAGGTAGATTATTTTAGTAATTAAGGATGTATTAGAAGGGATATAATTTATGTTATTATTTTTGGGGACGGATGAACACTATTGAATGATTTGAGAAAATTTTCCTTGTAGGTATAATCTTTTTTTAGGAAACACTAGTGTACTCTAAAATAGGTAGAAGCTATTTTATCAAAGATGGAACTCTTAGATGGTGGTTAAAAAGGCAACAAAGCAAAATAAGATTGAAAGATTTAAGTACTTTCGACTTCAATTATCTCTAGAAGAATATTTATATTATATATGAGTAAATTTCATAAGAATGTTTATAATTAGTTTGAATTAATTTGAAAAAAAATACTTGAGGATAGGAATTTAACTTTAAAAAGAAGAATGTCTTGAGAATTAGAAATGACTAGTGGAATAAATAATATTTTTAGTATTTGGATTGTACTATGTATCTAATTTAGGATAGATGTTAATTTAGTATTCAAGATACACCATGTATATATAAAATTAGATATAGATTATTCAATTAATATACATGTATAGATTACATGCTCTTATCTATGGTAATTTCCAAATAAGATTATAGATGATTTACATAAATCGAAACTATATTTTAAATTAATCCTAATCATTAATCTACTAGGAAAGCAACTTTATCCATATTTTATCACTAAAAACCAACTCCTATGAATCCAAAATATAAGTACATACAATCTAAAAAAAATACATAGAAAATCCTTCACTTTCCTTTCCTATTAGTCAAAATTTGCCTCTATTTTTCATCTAAGATAGCCCCAAAATTCGACCAAAAAATGGCCCTGTTTTCAACGGCTACATCGACTTGGAAGTGTCATATCTCCTATTTCCAGACTCCGATTCGACTCTAGTTTCTTTTTTAGAACCGTATTGAGGTAAGCTTTCATAATATATATTTAATAGACTTATTTCAAAAGCCATAATTGATGCAGCGAGATAGCAGAACTGCTTGTCTTCGTGCTTGGTAATGGCCAAGTCGTCGGTAATGACGATAACTGGACCATCGTTGCTTGGTGAGAGTGAAACGGCGCCAAAAAAACTCCGACAGATAGCCTTGTGAGGGTTCTGCACGAAGGTTGCTTGAAAATCTCATGCAAGAGGCCTCAGAATCTGCGGAATAGTCGAGTCCACGACAAGAAGAGGAGAGAACAAATCTCTGAACTTAAAGAAGAATTTGATTGATTAAAAGTTGTTCTCTAATTGCATACAGAATGTGCCTATTTATATGACTTTTATGATAAACTAATCTTAATAAAAAATAAATTCTAATTCTAATCAAATAAAGATAAAACATATCCTAACAAAAGAAGGGTCAAAATAAGAACCTAAAAGAAATAGAATTCTTAAAAACTCTATATAAAACAATTAAGCTAAAAAGGAAAGAAAAAAAATTCTAGAAGGATTCGGAATTAAAATCCGCACTACATCAGTATCCCCTGCTTCAAGAGAACTCGTTCCTGAGTTCTTCTCAGAATAAAGCAGTTCGAGAATACTCATAAATATCGATGATTTAGAAGTTTGGGGATATCTGCATGTCTTCATATATTCTGTCATAATAGCGCTGAAGTTACGGATGAATCATCGATAGAAGTTGGAGAGACCATGGAAGCTTTGAACTTCAGTCATTGTCTTTTGAGTAGGCCAGTCGCGAATTGTTTGAATCTTCTCTTCGTCAACACTGAGGTCATTGGCGTTAATCATAAGCCCCATGAAGATGAGTTAGTTAGTAAGGAAACTATACTTCGTAATTCGAAGAAGGTTGAGAACTTTCCTAAGGTGCTTCAGATAATCAACATGTCTCTTGCTATAAATCAGGATATCGTTAAATTAGATGACTACAAAATTTCTTGTCAATGGCTTCAAAACATAATTTTGATGCGCGAGAAGGTTCTTAGCGAATTCAAAAGTCTGAAGGGCATAAAAATCCATTCATATAGTACTTCTCGGAACTTGAAAATAGTCTTACATTCATCACCAGGTCGAACCTAGAACTGATGGTAGCTGATGTTGGGTAGTTGATAGCTCGACTATCGATGCATATACGCCACGAGTCATTTTTCTTTGGAACAAGCTCATGCCCCTGAGATTTTTTTTCTAAGGAGGTATTTATGTAGATAACATGTAAAAAAAGTGGTGGCCTTGAAGTTGTCTAAAAAAAATGCATATGTGTAGGACTTTTTGCAGCATCTTAGAAGTCCATGGACCGACGATCAAACTTAGACAGTGTGTCTGGTGGATCACTGCGAGACTTGTGACGAAGTGGTCTTCCATCAACATTAGGAGATTTCGATATTGGTGAATTCTTCAATGCTTTGTTGATTGAGAAGGCCTTTTCTTGAGGGATTGAAGATTTCATCTCAGCATCTGCAATGTGTGCATCCAACTTTGGTATGTTCTTCTCAATCTCGTCACCTTCATAGTCAACAATGACAACTACTGCTCTAGAGGGATGGCCGTTGTGGACATGCTTGAGTCTCATTTATGGACGGATAGTAGTAGGACGAGCGTTTGTGCCTTTTACCTCTGTGGGCGATATTCTCGTGAAATCAACCACATCATTATATTTGGCACCAATAAAATCTAGTATTCTGTCTAGTTTGTCAGACATGGCATCAACTTTTTTTGACAAGATATCAACATTATCTAACAGGGTATCAACTTTGCTTGACATATTTTCTACGTTGCCTGACAGGGCATCAAACTTTTTGTGTGTGACAAATTTTGTCATTGTTGTTTGCGAAACAAGGATTCCATATATTTTTGAAAAATTGGAATTCTGGATCTGTAGGGCTCTGATGCCACTTGACACAGCAAGATAGAGGAACGGGCTTACTTTTGTGCTTGACCGTCATCTTCGGGAAGTACCTCGTCTTCTACAGGGTATTTCTTTTATGGGGATGAAGAATTCTTCTATGTAGCTTCCGTAATGGTTTTACTGAAGATTATCGTGTCCTCTTCAATTAATCTTATTTCTTGATTAGGAACTGGAAACTTCATCTCTTCTTGAGGGGTTGAAAATTTTAGATCAGGATTGGCAATGGGTTCATCCGACTTTGATATGTTCTTCTCAATCTCGTCATCTTTATAGTCAACAATGGCAACTTGTGCTCTGAGAGGAAACTATTGTGGGCACGCTCGAGTCCCTTTTGTGGGCAATTGGTAGTAGGACGAGTGTTTTCGCCTCTTGTCTCTGTAGACGGTATTCCCGTGAATCACCCACAACATTGTATATGGATCCAATAGGATCTAATACTCTGTCAAATTTGTCAAACATGGCATCAAATATGTTTGACAAGATGTCAACTTTATCTGACAGTGTATCAACTTTGCTTGACAAGATTTCAATGTTGTCTGACAGGACATTAAACTTCTTACATGTGACAGATTTTGCCATTATTGTTTTTGAAAAAGAAAGATTCCTGAAGTTTTTGGAATCATAGATCTGTGTTGCTCCGATACCACTTGACACAGCGTAATAGCGGAATGGGCTTATCTTTGTGCTTGACAATGGCCAAGTCGATCGGTGATGATGATAACTAGACCATCGTTGCTTGGTAAGAGCGAAATGATGCCACGAAAACTCCAACGGATAGCCTTGTTAGACGCCCGCATAAAGTTTGCTTGAAAATCTCAAGTATGGGGCTTCCGAATCTACGGAATAATCGAGTCCACGACAAGAAGAGGAGAGAACATATCTCATAAGATAAGAAAGAATTTTATTGATTAAAAGTTGTTCTCCAATTGCATACAGAAGGTGCCTATTTATAGGTCTTTTATCATAATCCAATCTTAATAAAAAATAAATTTTAATTCTAATCAAATAAAGATAAAAATATATCCTAATAAAAGATATAGTCAAAATAAGAGTCCTAAAAGAAATAAGATTCTTAATAACTCTATATATAAAAAATTAAGCTAAAAAGGAAAGAAAAAAAATCCTAGAAGGATTCAGAATTGGAATCTGCGATACATCAATACCTCTATAAATTTATTTTAGTACCAATCATTTGAAATAAGACCACGTCTTGCTGTTTTCGAGATTTTTGGAGATCCTGAAATTGTTTTTGCGACTTGTTTGATGTTTTGGAAAGTTGAAACTAAGACCTATAGCATACATGTTCTCAAAAATTAATTATTTAGTTTATTATTCTGTTTAAATGATAAAATTTCTAGACAATTGGGGATCAACGAAAACCATAATATATAACTTGTAAATTAAATATCTCATAGCCGATTCGTGATTCATGCGAACTTTCGATTCCAGTGTTCTTGTAATGTCGAAATCTACATGGTTGTGCACTCAAATTTCAAGTTTATGTCGATTGACTTTTTAGTCAACATAATGCCTTAATTTACGTGCCACGAATCTTATATTTGCGAACTTGAATCTAATGGCTTAAAATTCATAGTTAATCTACAAAACATAACTTAATATAGGAAAAATATAATTTAAATTAATGTTATTCAGAATTATTAGTAACCTTCCTAGGAAATTTAATTAATTAGAATCATCAGTTATTCGTAGAATTCGTAAATCTAACATGTTAAATTTGGTACAATGGGGTACGTGGATTGATGGCATGATTGGATAACAAGTAGATTGGATTACATTATCAAGAGATTGTGACTACATCACCTTCGAAAATAGGCAAGTAAACCTTGTAAACTTGTATAGCATTTATGCATGTCTATTTCTACTCATTATTGTTCTATCTATCACATGATTTCTTGTTCATGATTCATGATGATTATTTATTCATTTTTCCATATATGTTGCTTGCCTCTTTCTTATTACGTACTCGATCCATTGTTGACCATACTTGTTTAGATTCTCATATTCTTTGACGCTCGACTTGACTTGATCCCGTTACTTGGATTTGATTTGACTTGACATCAGATCGACTCGACTTTATTCCTTAGTTAATAGGTGAGGAGATTGTTATTAAGCATTGGGTATATTTGATCACTCTCGATCGTTTACCCCCACCGATCTGCAATAGAGACTTAATTACTATATATTGTGAGCCCCCACCAGGATACGATCTATAGGATCGTTAGCTCCCACATGGTTGCAGTTTATTACAATTTTATTGTAGTCACGTTTGATATCACTATTCTCGTTGGCATGCCACTTTTTTAATGTAGTTATTTCTTGAGTTTATTACGTGTCCTTCTTTCTTGCATATTTATTTACTGTGACATTCGGCATGTATATTATGTATCTTGCTACGTCTCTTCTGAGGACCTGGTGATCTTTCTAGATTATTTTTGTGCTGTTGCATAGAATAAAGAAGTTATTGATAAATTCAGGTATCAATAATGGCACAGGTCACGATCCGTACCTGAATATTCGGACACGAGTACATTAGTATGTCCTGCCTACAATACTGCATTGGTGGTAGAACGTTGTATCGGTCAATTATCTATAACTAACAAACTGTACTCAATATTATGCAAATACATAAGGAGTACATGATATAATTTTTAATTACAATACTCAATCACAATATCTAAAGGCACGATATGATCATAAAAGCAAACAGATGATGTCCAGAATGTCATACAGTCAATCTGAAAGATACAAGTGTAATGCTCCAGTCCCAAAATACGTATGATTAGGAGATCGTATACATGTTAGCTACATATCAAGTGGACTCTAGCCCAGCTCGAATACGTATAAGCTGTATTGGTTTCTAAATCAATGTATCAAATCAACTAATATCTAACTCAATCCATAAAGATAAATGCAACCCCGCTTCCTAGAGATTCTTAAATATAGTATTTCCTATGTTTTAAAAAAAATGGTTATATATGTTATCCCTTGAATACTAATGATTTTAAAGTAAATATGGTATTATGAGATAGGCATTATTTTTTGTGACTACTTTTAAAGCCCAAATAAGTTTAAAAAACCAGTTTTGGAATGTTAGTTAACCTGTAAAGCCATGGGGGCCCATTGCAATTCATAGCAGAGACTACTTCACAAAATTCTTCAAATCTTTTTTTCTCGCCAAATAATTTCCTTCTCATCAAGAAACCAACAAACTCTAACTGCCTTTACAAACCGCTCCTCCCTCTTTCTTTCCATTCGTTCTTTTACTCCAGAGCTTCCTTTCCACTTCTTTTCCTTCCACAGCCTTTTTGAGTCCTAACCCTAAATTTCTTGAAGAGGAAGCCGCAACTATGGCGACAGCAAGAGAGCTCTACACCGACGATTGAGCACACTCGCGATTCTTCTCCCTCGACGGTGATGACATCACTTCTCCGGTGATCCCTGCAGCAGTGAGGACATGACGTTGACCTCCTTCGTCAAATTGGGAGAGATTAGATTTTAGTAAGTAATTCGACACACGGCTAGCATTAAACATTGGAGTAGAATGATTCTTCGAAAGAGTTCTTAATTGATCATTCTTCCTCGTCGTTCAAGCTCGTGTAGGGATCCTATTCCGAAAAGTCGAATCGACCAAGGCTCGTCATCTTCATCAAGAACGAAGAACCGATCGGTACGTTCTGATCCAAATCATTCAGATTTGGGGACTTGATGTATTTTGATTTAAGAAGTGATTTGGATTCTCTTGATGTATTGATCAGAATGTTCAATCAACAAGTCGTTGATTCCTAAGGGGATCGACTCTGATTTTGATTTAGATTACTGGTGAGTAAGTCCTTTGATTTTTTATTGTTTTTCTAGGGATTTTTCTTTCAGGAATCGTATTGAATTTGCTTCTGAAAATATTTTGTTCTTATGCGCCGCAACTGTTTAATGAAAGGTCTGAATCGAGCTCGATCTATTACTCAGACACGAAGAGGACTGTGTCTGAATCTCTGTGGCTTGTCGCTTCCATATTCGTGCACAGTATAGTTCGTTCAGGTATCAAATATGTACTCTCCATTACTGTGAATATTGTTATATTTGGGAGTTATTGTTGTGGTCGTTTAGTATAGTTGGTTGGGATGCAGGGTGTGTAGCATCGGTGTCCGCTATACTGTTCGTGTCTAGAAGAGTTTGGGTCCATGATGGTTATGAGTATGGGTGACTATAGCAATGGGTCAGCCGGACGAGAGCAAGAACAGGGAGTAGCAGGTCATATAGTATGGTGGGCCAAGTAACAATCAGTCTGGAGTCTGGGGATGCGCGTATGTACCAAAACGGTGTCGCTACATGTCCAGGGGTTGGTGTTTAAGCCTTTGTGTTCGGTGATCAGTGTCGCGAAAGATGTGGAATAAAGACCTGGAGTTGAGTTGGTGTGTGTAACTGGGATTAGACCTGGAGTTGAAGGGTCACAGCATCCTTGTTGTATTTGAGTTGGGGATCATGCTCCACCCATGAGACGTGTCCGAGTCATTTCAAGTTCATGTCTGGAGCCCAGGTTGCACTCAAGCTTTGCATTTTCAGGGCTAGGTGAGGTCCAGATGGGGTTGCTTGAAGTTGTAGACTGAGAGATTAGAGCAATTTAGTCTAGTGTGCAGGGAAGGGAGGAGTAGTTGAACACTAGTAGCCATTGGAGAGTATTAATTTCAAATGGAGTAGGCTTTATTTATGTATTAACTGTACTGAATTTATGTTAGATTAGTAGTTTTAATTGTATTTGTTGACTAGAAATGTTGGGTGTTGCTTCTTTTGTTGCTCTATGTAATCTAGCAGGAGTTTTTGGAGTGAGCCTTCTTTTACTGTAGGTTGGTTTAGATGCAATAAAGTTGTAGTATTTAAATATATCAAGTGTACTTTTGTCCCTTTTAAACCTGAAAATAACTGTTATGATACAATAAAGTTGGGCTGTCATATAGAAACTATTAGAACTACAGGCTACAGGTGAATAGTATATAAGTCTTGCCTTACATAGAATGGACTAAATTCAGCTGTGGTTAAGGCCCATTAGATGGAACCAAGTTCAGACACTTGTATTAATAGTCCATAAGGCTGGTAGCCTCAAGGGATAGTAAATATTTATGGTATATAAGTGTGCTTGTGGATAACAATTATATGTACTTGTTGTCCTATATCTAGAGTATAACTAGTATACTTATAAATATTCTATAGATGGATTTGGTTTGTAGATGAGGGTAGCTAGTATAACTTGTTTAGAAGTTAACCAAATTGCATCCGATATCAGGTGGACCTACAGATCTTCCTTATATTTTTAATCACCCTGAGGAAGGCAAGTACATTCTATGGTTTATGTTTATTTACATTCATATTTTGTGCTTCTCTTGATGACACGATGTGACACGATATCATGTACTCTTGTACTTTTATGTTCTTGTATTTTACTTGTACTTGGGAAGGGAAAATACACTAGCTATGTGACCAAACCCAAAGATCATAAATTCAGGTTGATAGCTTAGGCCTCGCACCGTGCACGCAGGTCCTAAGCCGTACTATTTCATGTGCTTATTCCTGTGCTTACCACAGCCGGTCACATATGCTAGCTGTATTTCAAATATTATGCATATGTCATGTCTTGTACTTCATGTCATGACCCGCACCCTAGAGTAAGGGCACGAGACGTGGGTACGTCCAGCCTACGCCGCAGTGTCGGCGGTAGAACGCTGTCCTAGGTCTCATGCATCTAATAGTATAAGGCTAAGCAGTTTATACTCCCCGAATGGGGGTGACATAGCAGAATGTAAACTCAATCACAACTAAGGAAGAAGAAGCACGATATGATATAGAACTCAAAATGAAATACGGATGATCAGAAGAGTCTAAGTATCTAAGATAACAACTCAGCAAACATCCAGAAATACAAAGTCTCAACTACAGAGTATGAAAGAATATATACAATCCAGATCTTAAATGACAGAAATAGTAAAAACCTAGACTATGGAGCCTCAGTCTCTATAGCTAGTGGATCCGGCTGGAAATTCGGATCACAGGTGTCATCTAGAGCTGTCCTATAAAAAGTGTCAACACCAGCCTCATCCTCGTCCTCTGTAAACATATCAACGGTGTCCAATCAGGACGGAGCGAGCACAATACATCTCAACATATCATAGCAGGTTAAAAAATATAATCATGAAGTAAAGTAAGATACAGGATCTGAAAGAAAATACAGAATGTAAAAAGATAGCTGTAATGGAAATATCTACTATAAATAGAGAACTAACAGTGGCTAGTGAGTCAGAGTACAATATAGACATGTGGATGGCATAAGATGATTCTGATGCTACACTACGGAATGATTCTGATGCTACACTACTTGGATATTATTCACATGTCCACTTTTACTCCCCCGTACCCCCAATCAATACAAAGGATCCAGCCAGGTTATGTTATAATTCATGTAACGGCCCCCGAAGGGTGGTACATGATAGTCCCATAAATGGGGATTCTAGAAAATACCTATAAATGGGTGATTCAAGAAAGACTCTGTGATCATGAGAGTACATGTCACAAGTGCTTCAATGAACCATGAAGCATAGTGATACACAATGTAAGTGAAACGCACAGAACATGTAGTATCCGATGCTCCCTGAGGGGATAACATCTCAAGAAAGGATCCATATAGTACTAATCCGTGTGACCAATGTGACAGCATCAGAGAATGTACTCGCATGTATCCTGAGTATCTGAAGAGTATCTACTGTCCGATGAGTGGTGTCTGTCTCCTATAGAACAGTACAAGTCACTATAAGTCTAAAATGATAATAAGATGCAATTCAATGCATTCTATATGAATCTAGGTCAATCTAGACCAAAGTCAACTCTTGGTCAACTCTGGTCAACTATAAAGTCAAACTAGGTCAACTCTAGTCAACTATGGTCAAACTAGCTAGGGTTGGGTCAACAATGGTCAACTAGTCTAGGTTAGTCAATTATAGGTCTAAACAAATTAAGTATATGCAAATCAAGTATCCAAGATAGCTACTAACTCATAGCCTAAGTCACTTGTTAAACCAAGCACAAAACTAAACCATCAGCTAACAAGACACACAAACTTAGTCATATATATATATATATATATATATATATATATATATATATATATATATATATATATATATATATATATTATTTTTTTTCCAACGCGTGCGGGCTCAGTATAATCGTGTGTCCCACGCACACGATTCTTGGCCTGTCGTATGGAACAACTTTTGGAGTACGGACGTTGTCCGTTGGCCTTGTCATCATCGCCGTGCACACGTACCCCGCGCACTCCGCGCGCTCCAGAGCTCCGCTCAGCAGCACACCGTCTTTCGACGGCAGTTACTCAATACCTCGCTTTGCCCACGATGCCGAAGTGACGCCCTCGACGACCAAGGGTGACCGCCCGTACGACGGCCACTGATTCCTTGTCGCCTGCGACTACCGATTCCGCCCAGCCGCCCGTTCTATGCGCACGACACGCATATTGGCGATGATCGTCGACGCCCTTACGATCGAGCATGCGATCGTTTATGGCGGACGTCTTCTCGTCGCCCTCAGCAGCGCCGTACGACGGGCCGCGTGGTCGGCATGTCGCTTATACCCGTGGGCGAATGGTGCCGATTCCCCGATCCGTCGCACGACGACCGTGCACTGAGTTTGATATATATATATATATATATATATATATATATATATATATATATATATATATTTTATATATATATATATATATATATATATATATATATATATATATATATATTATTCACATTCACATATTCATGTAATATATATAGCTTTCCTATATATATCTATGTATATGAATATGTGAATGTGAATAATATATCTATGTATATGAATATGTGAATGTGAATAATATATATATATATATATATATATATATATATAAATATATATATATATATATATATATATATATATATATAGAGAGAGAGAGAGAGAAAGAGAGGTAAAAGAGTAAGTGAGTATGTGTGTGTTTGGCATGTGTGTGAAAGGATATATGTTAATGTTCTCAGATTTAGTGATATGTAGGTGTATGTGACATGGGATACATGGTGTCAAAGGGTGTATGAATGCATGTGTGTAAAAGGTTATAGGTTAACTCAATTTATAGAAATACATACATACATACTTACATTGTATACATGCAGTCATACATATCATATATGCATACTTGCATTCATTCATGCACCTATACATACATATATATTTGAATACATTATATACTTGCATACATTATATTCATATATGCATACTCTACATTATATTACATTAATTTCTGCATACATGCATACATACATATTTTGTATATTACATTACATGATACATACATATTATGTATATTACATTACATGAATACTTGCATTACATTATACTTACATTCATGCATATTAGATACTTGCATTTATATTAACATATTGCATACATTTATTTCATTCGTGCATCTATGCATTACCTACATGTTTTATACATATGCATACATTGTATATTCATATCATTTCATACATTAACATAGAGGCATACAAACATGCACACATAATATATTTTATACCTTGCATTACCTTACATATCATGTTATATATTATCATTCATTCCTTTCATATATTACATTATCTTTAAGTTGAATACATCATATATGGATACAATACATTATCTTGTATGCTTGCATTCATATATTACATTCTATATTACCCATATACATGTATTTCCTCCATTCATTCAAGCTTGCATCATATACTCTACATTATCATACATGTTATCATTATATATTGCATTACAATATTTATACATTATGCATTCATGTCTATCATTACATATATACCTTGCATTCATATCTAGCATTCATTATATACTTTCATGCATACATTGTATATCATTCTTTCATTCATGCATTTATGCATTGCTTACATACATTATATTAATTGCATTCCTACATGCTTGTATTCAACCATATATATACATTAATGTAAAGAGGATATATATCATATATATATTATTTCATTCATCTAACATATCATGCATTATATACTCTATATTCATTTAATATCCATACTACATAGGCTCATAGGTTACACAAAATGCATATAACGTATAGTCACTCTTCTACTTAAAATTAATACTACATAGCACAATACTAATTAATCAAAATTCATTTTCATTAATAAGTCAAAAATGACCAAAATCCCCTTAGGCTAAAAAGTCACAATTAGTCATCCTAATCACATGGTTAGGCTCCCTTGGTCATGGTTAGTCTCTAAGCTTAGCAAAACTAGGGTTTAACTAGTTAACCATCAAAATCATAATTCAACATTTTAAATAGTTTTAAATTGATTAAAAAATTATCAAAAATCACAACATTAGTTAAATCTTATTATTGATTAATCAAAATTATAAAAGTTCAAAATTACCCTCATTTTAGAAAAGTGGGTGTTACACTTCAGGTTCAGTATTTACTTCTGGTATTTTATTTTCTGTGCTCCCTGTACTTTATATTCCTATACTTTCATGTTCTTTTCCTATACTTTACATTTTATGTTCTCTTGTACTCTTTTTTATATCATGATGTTCTTGTTTATTACCTAGAATTGTACTTTGCTCTGCTTCTGACTGGATATGTTGCAGGTATACTTAAGGACCTTGTTCACCTTTATGGGCCAGAGCTCGGGATCTTAGCTAAGCAGGATGGAGCCATGACTTAGCTAAAGGTTATAGGTTTAGATTTGTTTAGATTTACTCCTAGATATTGTATATTAAGATTTCATAGTCGTATTTCATTCTTGTTACCGGATTTGTCTTCGGTACTTTTATGTATAAATTATAGTAATGACTAGTGATGTAGTGATTCTATAGGACGGCTAGATGTTGTGATGTTTACTTTCATGTTTATTCTTGGATTTTTTCCTTAGATGTTTACAGCTTACTACGTTGAGTCTTACAATGTAGGATGGGCGTGTCCGACTCGTATCCGAATATTCGGGAGCAGGTCGTGATATTATTTTAGTGGTGGCCCATGTAGGTCCATCCTAATGGCATTTAGGCTATAGAGTGCTATCGGGGAACCTGTTAGACTAAGAAAAACTCATCACAGCAGAGGATTGTGGGAAAATGGTTATGGGTATATTTTACTAAGTCTGATTATACGTATTAATTACTAGGTTTGCTTATTATCTATAGTTAGGCCATTTTAACAGTTTTCGATTTTTTAGATGGTGCATACACGCATCATATGAACTATCGATTCACCTGTACTTGATGCTTCTGAGTTTCCACCACCCCCTGACGCCCTACTATCACCATTGGTAGTATGCAGTTGATGGAGATGTTCCTAGAGTTCTTGGATGCGAAAGGGAGCAGGCCGTCCTTTTTTAAGCCAGATTGCTAGATGTGCTTTTCGAGCCAAGGAAGACTTTTGATTCCCAGACTCTCAATCTTTGGACTCTTCTGACACCGAGCGCATTTCTTACACCGAAGAGCAGATCGAGAACCTGGAGTCACCACTTCTGAAGATCATCCAAGTCTTTGAAGATCCGACTCAGGTGATTGAAGTCACCAACCAGGAGATCCAGAACGTAGCACGAACAGTAGAACAAGACGAAAAGTTGAAGGCCAAGAGAGACATGAAGACTTATGACGGAAATAGCAACTACTCTGGACCTGCAAAGCATCACAACAGTCAGACAATGCCTCATCATCCGCGTCATCAGAGACAGATTCTGACTCACTTTCCTTGTGTGTTTTGTAAGAAGGCAGGACATAATGTTGACACGTATCGCAAGAGGCTCAGACTCTTCCTGTTCGGTGGATCTTCTGCTAACCGAATGAAGGATTGCCAGCAGGTCATGGATCGCAATGGCCAAGGAGCATCAAGATCTCAGCATCCAGTACTTCAGCCACAGCGGGAGATTCAGACTCCGATCCAGACGGCGATTACTTGCAATTTCTATCGCCGTCCGGGACACCACTACGATGAGTGCCGCAAGAGACTGAGGCTATGCTTGTTCTACGAATCACCTGTCTATCAAGTCAAGGATTGCCCGGAGGCTGCTGATCGCACTGCCAAAGGACAAGCACAGGGAGCACCAGGACTATAGCAAGGGGACCCGTGTCACGCCCCGATTCATAGAGTCATTTATTCACATATTTTATCTCTTGGAATCGATCGTCCTCGCTTGGGCGTGATGTCGTACAAGTCTGGTATTGCACTTGTACAAGGCAAAGATGGTACATAATCGATTATTCTTCAAATAGGAACACATCGCAGCGGCAGAAGCAGATAAATTGAATTTAATGAGGACAATCTTTCTTATGGAATAGAAGTACATCACTTCTTTATAGCAGCAGAGAAAAAAGAGTAACTTGAAGCCACACAGAGATATGTAGAACTTTATTCTCTTTATTGATAATTGAAGAAGAGTACAAGACTTGTATTGAAGTACAATGATTACAGCACATCTCACTTTATATTGGAAACTAACTGAACAATGCTATACAGCTTACATTTGATATTTGGATACAATGGATTACAACTCGATATACCGACTTGGCTTACAATCTCACTGGTACAACTGATTACAATGTTCCATACATTATGCCCTTTATAAACAGAAGACATCATCTTGTACAAGGAGAGCTTCTGTATGCCCAACAAATCTTCGATGCCGCGGAACCAATCAAGCCAATCTTCGTGTGTAGAATATTCCAAGCAAGAGCACCTGCCCACAAAACGTGGGTCAGCACATCATCTATGTACTGGCGAGTAGAATCCAACCCACTCGCATAAACCAACATTTAAAGTGATCATTTAAGCATGCATTTATTAGAGTGATCTTTCTATTTGGGGCCTAGCATCAGTTTACAGTTCATGGGCAATAATCAGAGTGAAGCATGTAAACATATTCTTTGTAGCATTCATGTGGACATATCTTTTTAGCATTCTTGGTGTTATCATGCAAAGGCATCATTGAGGCATACTAGGTGTTATCATGAAAAAGGCATCATTGAGGCATCGTTAACATTAACATCTTAAACATTATGACAGTTCTCACTTCAAGCATCACTTAGCATGGATGTTATGTTTGAGCACTATTTATAGCAAGGCATCTTTCTAGCATAATGAATTGAACATGTTAAGTAGGCAAGTTAAACCAACTTATACAATATCACAATTATGTGATTTCTTACCGATAGCCGACTTCTCGTACCTGCATCAAATACAGGTTATCTGATATACTTACTCTGCCTGCACAAAACATTCATTAGCATGCATCCTGACTACATGGTCACTGGTGTTGTTAAACCATATGGACTCTTCTCATTTCATTTCATTTTAAGATAATGCGGTCAGCATAGTAGGTGGCGAGCCTCTATGCCACCCCGCCTTATCCGTGCTCCCATAGCACTCATCATTATTTCCTCCTAGGCCGAATCGGTCCCCAGGGCCCTAGGAACCGTTCGAGGAAATTATTACTCAAACCTTGTATACAAGTTGTCCATGACCATGCGAATGCGTGTCCGACTCGATTGTGAACATAATCGCATGGTAAAATATATTAAGGAAAGTAAAGGCAACAGTGCATCATTAGTCATATTCAATGACTTATTCATTTCATCATTACCATCATTTCATTTGGTGATCTCAACGATCCCAGCTTTATCATTTCTCATTCATTGCTTCATTGCAACGTATCTCATATCATTCCTTTCTTAAGGGGAACTTAACATTCATTCATTTTATAGGGACATTTATTCATTCATTCATTTCTTATAAGGGACAGGCAACATTTCATATTCTTGCAACAGTTATACAGATAGTACATGATTCTAGTGTTTTATTCAGTTCATTGGTTCGATAGCATAGCCAGTTCATTTCTTATTCTATCATTCATAAGGCATCTCATTATTCAAGTGTCTACTTGTTCCAGCAGTGTTAAGCATAAGGGGCAATGTTATCAATTCATTCTCAGGCAGCAAATCACATTAACAGTTCAATGTGTTGTACATTTCAATAATTCTCAACAAAAGCATCTCTATTATTCAGCAACTAACATAAGGGACATTTAGGGGCAGTTCATAGCATTTCAATACTTCATCTATTAAGCATGAAGGAGTAAGGAGGAGGAAGGACAGTTCCACTCACCCAAAATTCAACTAAGCGTAGCTCCTCCAGCGAGCCACGTTCCAATATCCATTTCGTCTAGCCAGCTAAGAGAGACTGCATCAGTCTCAATTCTTCTCATTCCCAACATAAGTCACGGTCCAATATTCTGATCCCATCCAATAAGCCAACCAAATGCCTCGTACGGAGCGGGGTATTACATAATATACCACTCAGAAAAAGTTTCGTCCTCGAAACTTAAGGAACAAGTCTTCCACAAGATTCACTTAATCACCATGAGTTTACTCATTCAGCTTCAAATCAATATTCATTTCAGCCCACTCGGTCATTTCAAAATATATATCCAACTGTACCATTTAAATCCATCAACGATTCGATCTGTCTATCTTTTTTTCAATTACTTATAACTTCTCATTGATTCGCCAACATTTTCCTTGTATTTCTATCTCGGTCGCAACATATCACTTCGTTTGGATCCATACACATATTTTAGGCGTCCCCAAAACATATGCATTTCAGCCAAAGTCCACGCTAGTGCGATAATTTCTTCCCATAATGTTATCTCAGTCGCAACCAATCACTTCGGCTGGATCCATACACATATTTTAGGCGTCCCCAAAACATATGTACTTCAGCCAACTTCTATGTTAGTACGATTCGATCAGCCACAATATAATTCTCTTTCCCAATCAGACTTAGTATCCTTTCAATTGACTTATCACTTTATTCACTTTGCCACAATCACTATTTTCCAGGCCACCACTTAACATCAGGGACAATCTCCATCCAAGCATAACATTTTCTAACATTCGATCAAGGGTCTAACTTAGAGCCAATCATTTCAGGGTTCACAACAACAATCATTTTTCTTCCCAAATCCAACAACATTTTTTTCACCGAGGCAATTCATCTTTTCTAAAAGGCACAATCCAACATCACCAACTATCGATTATCCGAGTCAGGGTATAAATCCATGCAACAGTCAAGGTTAACCCAGCTATCCGACTATAGATACTTATCCAACATTTCCGTCATGAGCAGTCAATTCCATCTCATATAATAATTCACTATTCGATACATACAAATCAAGTCTCATCCCACGATTCCATTTCCCGCTATAGGCCGACACATAATCCTCAAGGGTCAAACATCTCTAAGGTTCATATTGGAGCATATACTTACAACTTATCATCCTTAGATCATACTCATCACCATCTCTCGTTCAATGCCACAAGGTCATTCTATGGGTCGCCAACGGCCATCTATTATTCGGTCCAGTCTCAATGGTTAGCTATACCGACAGCTATACCTAATCATTCAGGTGACTCCCCTAGAGTGGACGGCTACTAGGGTTATACTAGTTTCTTATTCTTAAGGCCAACAAGCAACCAACAGTTCTAAGGAACTCTACCCAAACCTATGGGTTTTAACTCAGTCTGAATAACTAATCGCCAATTGGGCTAAGCCAGCAATTGGTAAATCAACAACTGGTCGCTAGGGTCAAGTCTATCTATTCAGGGTCTTCCTCAAGGAAATAATTCCCACAGAGGCTCATTCTAGACTTACCCAATAATCGACTAAGATCGATCTATCAACATTACGGTCAATTTCCAATCTGACATACGATTCTCATCATTCTAATAATCCATCAAGTAAATTCCTAATGATCCACATTTCTATTCAAATTCCTTTGTACCCACACGAACCCATAAGCCAATGCTAACTATTCAAGGGTCATCGATTCTGATAGTTTAACATAACTATGGAATCATACTATTCGGTCTGTATGACAGAGTCAAACCACTAAGTCATAAGCCAACAATCTATATCCCAACCAACAATCACCTATACCGACATTATCCAACATGTTTACAATTTCTCGTTTCCATTTGTTTCTCAATCGTCAAACTATCTTACGGCATTCTTAATCTCATGCAGTAATGGTCAAATAGTTCATCCCATTCAATCCGACAATTTATGTATCACTTAACCATCCTCTAGACAACAACAGTATTCTGAGTCACTACTTGTTATTTTTCTAGTACAATTCAATTCTTCAGTATCATGCATCTATGCAATGACTATCCTTTGGTGATCAAGATGGATTGACATCTATTACACCTTAGGGTCAAGGCACAGATTTCTAATATTCCTTTGATTCACCGACAATATTTTCAAACTTTCAGCTTGGCAACCAACTTTGTATTAGCCACATTTGATTTATATTCAACCAATCGAAGTCAACATTCAGATGTTCTAAGCCACAATATTCTCTAGCCAAGTCTATTTACCCGTAGCATACTAACTGTCTTTCTAGCTCGAGTCATCACTCGACTAAACAATTTCTAACCAAGCCAACCGGTTACAATTTCTAGAATCTCACTACCCAACATAGCATCACCGTCAGGGGACACTTGAGTCATCTAGCACAATACATGACTCCCAGCTAAGTCTCGGCACTACCCAGTACCCACAGATAGTCTCATTGATATTCTATGGAAAGGTCAACATACATCTCGTTCTGAGGTGGTAGAGGCAATATACCACTCAGAAATGAAGCCATCCTTAAACAATACCAACTCAATTCTATTCCAGACATTCGTGATCTATGATGATCACAACACTTAGCCAACATCTCGGGGTCTCAATAGTATAAGCCAACATTCTTAGCATCTCTAAAGCACTTAGCAACACACATGAGTCAATTCACCAGTTCTGTTGAACTCATCCATCAATTATTTCATTCCCAACTCTTTCTGCATCACATGCAATTCTCAACTTGTTACAGCATACCCAGCCACTTTTCTATATTCCCACATTTCTAACAACATTCACAATATAGCATACTATGGCATCGAGTCATTGTTGGGTTATTTGTGTCCAAACCAACAACAATCATTCATTTAGGGGCATCACAATGTATATAGACTTATTGTATGGAACATCCAGTGAGCAGCCAAGAGGGTCAATAAACTTTTAAGCACAGATAACATAAGGATGATTACCGAACAATAATAGCATAATCGCGGAAGCAATCTTTGATTTAATCGTGGAAGCAACGTTGAGTTATCGCGGAAGCAACTTTAGTTAATCATCGATGCAACTTTGATTTAAAATGAATCAAAGAAGAGACCAAGGACGTAAAGCCGTCGCTCTGATACCAATTTGTCACGCCCCGATTCATAGAGTCATTTATTCACATATTTTATCTCTTGGAATCGATCGTCCTCGCTTGGGCGTGATGCCGTACAAGTCTGGTATTGCACTTGTACAAGGCAAAGATGGTACATAATCGATTATTCTTCAAATAGGAACACATCGCAGCGGCAGAAGCAGATAAATTGAATTTAATGAGGACAATCTTTCTTATGGAATAGAAGTACATCACTTCTTTATAGTAGCGGAGAAAAAAGAGTAACTTGAAGCCACACAGAGATATGTAGAACTTTATTCTCTTTATTGATAATTGAAGAAGAGTACAAGACTTGTATTGAAGTACAATGATTACAGCACATCTCACTTTACATTGGAAACTAACTGAACAATGCTATACAGCTTACATTTGATATTTGGATACAATGGATTACAACTCGATATACCGACTTGGCTTACAATCTCACTGGTACAACTGATTACAATGTTCCATACATTATGCCCTTTATAAACAGAAGACATCATCTTGTACAAGGAGAGCTTCTGTATGCCCAACAAATCTTCGATGCCGCGGAACCAATCAAGCCAATCTTCGTGTGTAGAATATTCCAAGCAAGAGCACCTGCCCACAAAACGTGGGTCAGCACATCATCTATGTACTGGCGAGTAGAATCCAACCCACTCGCATAAACCAACATTTAAAGTGATCATTTAAGCATGCATTTATTAGAGTGATCTTTCTATTTGGGGCCTAGCATCAGTTTACAGTTCATGGGCAATAATCAGAGTGAAGCATGTAAACATATTCTTTGTAGCATTCATGTGGACATATCTTTTTAGCATTCTTGGTGTTATCATTCAAAGGCATCATTGAGGCATACTAGGTGTTATCATAAAAAAGGCATCATTGAGGCATCGTTAACATTAACATCTTAAACATTATGACAGTTCTCACTTCAAGCATCACTTAGCATGGATGTTATGTTTGAGCACTATTTATAGCAAGGCATCTTTCTAGCATAATGAATTGAACATGTTAAGTAGGCAAGTTAAACCAACTTATACAATATCACAATTATGTGATTTCTTACCGATAGCCGACTTCTCGTACCTGCATCAAATACAGGTTATCTGATATACTTACTCTGCCTGCACAAAACATTCATTAGCATGCATCCTGACTACATGGTCACTGGTGTTGTTAAACCATATGGACTCTTCTCATTTCATTTCATTTTAAGATAATGCGGTCAGCATAGTAGGTGGCGAGCCTCTATGCCACCCCGTCTTATCCGTGCTCCCATAGCACTCATCATTATTTCCTCCTAGGCCGAATCGGTCCCCAGGGCCCTAGGAACCGTTCGAGGAAATTATTACTCAAACCTTGTATACAAGTTGTCCATGACCATGTGAATGCGTGTCCGACTCGATTGTGAACATAATCGCATGGTAAAATATATTAAGGAAAGTAAAGGCAACAGTGCATCATTAGTCATATTCAATGACTTATTCATTTCATCATTACCATCATTTCATTTGGTGATCTCAACGATCCCAGCTTTATCATTTCTCATTCATTGCTTCATTGCAACGTATCTCATATCATTCCTTTCTTAAGGGGAACTTAACATTCATTCATTTTATAGGTACATTTATTCATTCATTCATTTCTTATAAGGGACAGGCAACATTTCATATTCTTGCAACAGTTATACAGATAGTACATGATTCTAGTGTTTCATTCAGTTCATTGGTTCGATAGCATAGCTAGTTCATTTCTTATTCTATCATTCATAAGGCATCTCATTATTCAAGTGTCTACTTGTTCCAGCAGTGTTAAGCATAAGGGGCAATATTATCAATTCATTCTCAGGCAGCGAATCACATTAACAGTTCAATGTGTTGTACATTTCAATAATTCTCAACAAAAGCATCTCTATTATTCAGCAACTAACATAAGGGACATTTAGGGGCAGTTCATAGCATTTCAATACTTCATCTATTAAGCATGAAGGAGTAAGGAGGAGGAAGGACAGTTCCACTCACCCAAAATTCAACTAAGCGTAGCTCCTCCAGCGAGCCACGTTCCAATATCCATTCCGTCTAGCCAGCTAAGAGAGACTGCATCAGTCTCAATTCTTCTCATTTCCAACATAAGTCACGGTCCAATATTCTGATCCCATCCAATAAGCCAACCAAATGCCTCGTACGGAGCGGGGTATTACAACCCGTCTCTCCAGATTCAGCAACCGCATGGAGCACTGCCTCAAGGACCAGCCTACGTCAGGACAGCTAAAGAAGTTGAAGTGATTCCAGTCCCAGAGGAATACTGAAGAAAGATTGAAGATAGAAGGCTTCTCTTGCATGGTTGCAAAAAACCATGGATCGTGATTCGCAATCCAATCTTTCCTTAGATTCCTCTTAGCACCTAGATCGTTTCTTAAACTTCCTTATTTTCTATTCGAGAATTGTTAGACTTTGTTTTCTACTCTGAAACCTTGATTGCTATTTGAGAGGTATTTGAAGAGATTGTTTCCTATTCTAGAATCTTGTTCGTAACTTTGCTCTTATTTGAGATTTTTTTTGTTTGGTAACTTTTATCATATTCATTATTCATGATGTAGTTTTCTAATTCAAGATTTTGTTCCATTCAAAATTTTGTTCCCTATTCAGACCCTGTTGCTATTCAAGATTTTACTTTGAGATTTCATTCCTATTCAAACTTGTTCCCATTCAAAACCTTGTTTGAACCTCGCATCTATTTGAGACTTCGTCTGAAGATTTCATTTTCTAGTTGAGACTTGACTCGTTTTCTATGAGATTTTGTTTCCTATTCGTGACTTATTCCCATTCAAGAATTTGTTTCTGTTCATGACCTTGTTTGACCTCGTTTCCTATTTGAGATTTTGCTTGTTTCATATCCACAATTCAATGCTTGTTTATTATTCACTAATTGATACTCTATTTTTAATTCACTATTCGTGACCTTGCTTCTTGTTCGAGATTTTTTATTCGAGGATTGCTTTCTATCCATGACTTCGTTGAATTTTGATTTTTCTAGTTGAGATTTTGTTCTTATTGAAATTTCATTCCATTCGAGAGTTTGTTTGAGATTTTGTTGTTATCCGAGATTTTGTTCCTTACTTCGAGATTTTGTTTTCTATCCGAGACCGCTTCCTATTCACCATTCAAAACTTCATTACCTATTTGGGACTTGTTCCTTGTATGAATTGTTGTTGCCATTTCGAGAATTTGTTCTATATTCGAGAAGTCCGTTTACTATCCGAAACTTCATTTCCTGTTCGAGACTTATTTTAAAAATATTCTTGTTTGTTTCTTTAGTATCTAATACTCGTTGTTGGACCTTTTGTCATATCCTGGTACCAAATGAAATCCCTTGTTTTCTAAAGACAGATAACATCATTTTCTATCATGATCTAGAACTCATATTGGATTATCATAAAATCTTTGGAAATTTTCAGGGACAAGATTGAGAGAATATTCGACTTCCTATTATGACAGGGCACTTGTGCGCTACAGCCATTATATGGATTACTGAGACTGAGAGTTCATTGCAGCCAGCAACGTACTGGTGAGGCATGAACTCTAAGTTGAAGTGATTTCAGACATTCATAGGTTTTCAGGTATTATTGAGACATTGTCCTAAATTCTTCATATTTTGATCTCTTGGGTTGCTTCGTCGATAATTGTTGAAAATGGATAAAGTTGATAGAACATTCGATAACTTATCGTTATTTAAGTCACAAAACCGAAAGTCCACTACAGCTAGATATATACTAGCGGGGCAGGGATTATAAGTAAAGTGATTTCAAATATCTATATGTTCTTGGATACCATAGAGACTATATTCCTTTTTCATATGATTATTGATTTTCGTGAGTCACAAATCCATGCACGTTTTCTTTGATTTTATACTAATACCTCCTGGGAAGTTTCCATACGTTTTCTCAATCAACCCTTGTAATTTCCCTTCTTGCATCTTATCGTTGGACCATTTGATTTTCTCAATAAAAAATACATTGCTAGATTTTGATTCCATTTTACTAGATTTCTAATCATGCATATATTTTGATCGTGCATTGTCTAAATTTTGATCATGCCTATCTAACCGGGGTTTTACTATTTTCTTTTATTTTCAATCGTGCTAAAATTTTTGATTTTGATCATGATTTTTAAATTCGTGCCTTAATGATTTTACCTTTCTGAGTCATAATTAAACCTCATTCACTTCATGCCTAATCAAAACCTTGATCGTTATTAAATCAGGTTATTTCAACTCTTTGTACGTAACAATCGTACATGGTCCTAACTAAATTTCGTTCCACTCCAGGCTTGACTAAGTTTTATTGTTATCAATCGTGCCTTGCCACACTAAGTCATTTCAAATTTGTATGATCTCTGTACCTAATCATTGAGCGTATTAGCACTCGTGCCTAACCGATTTTTGAACTTTGTGTCATGTCATGCTCCTTGAAATTTCGAGGACGAAATTTTGTAAAAGGGGGAGATTTGTAACCCTGTTTCCCAGAGATTATTAAATATATTATTTTTCTATGTTTTAAAAAAATGGTTATATATGTTATCCCTTGAATACTAATGATTTTAAAGTAAATATGGTATTATGCGGTAGGCATTATTTTTTGGGTTTACTTTTAAAGCCCAGATAAGTTTTAAAAACCAATTTTTGAATGTTAGTTAACCTGTAAAGCCATGGGGCCCATTGTAGTTAATAGCACAGACTACTTCACCAAATTCTTCAAATCTCTTTTTCTTGCCAAATCATTTCCTTCTCATCAAGAAACCAACAAACTATAAATGCCTTTATAAACCGCTCCTCCCTCTTTCTTTTCATTCGTTCTTTCACTCCAGAGCTTCCTTTCCACTTCTTTTCCTTCCACAGCCCTCTCGAGTCCTAACCCAAAATTTCTTGAAGAGGAAGTTGCAGCTATTGCGGCAACATGAGAGCTCCATACCGACGACTGAACACACTCGCGATTCTTCTCCCTCGACGGTGACGGCATCACTTCTCCGGTGATCCCTGCAGCAGTGAGGACATGACGTCGAGTTCCTTCGTCAAATTTGGAGTGATCAGGTTTCATTAAGTAATTCGACACACGGCTAACATTAAACATTGGAGTAGAACGATTCTTCGATCGAGTTCTTGATTGATCATTCTTCCTCGTCGTTCAGTAGGGATCCTTTTTTGAAAAGTCGAATCGACCGAGGCTCCTCGTCTTCATCAAGAATGGAGAACCGATCGGTATGTTCTGATCCAAATTATTTAGTTCTGGGGACTTGATGTGTTTTGATTTAAGAAGTGATTTGGATTCTCTTGATGTATTGATCAGAATGTTCGTTCAACAAATCGTTGAATCCTAACGGGATCGACTCTGATTTTGATTTAGATCACTGGTGAGTAAGTCCCGTGATCTTTTGTTGTTATTCTAGGGATTTTTCCTTCAGGAATCATGTTGAATTTTCTTCTGAAAATGTTTTGTTCTTATGCGCCGCAACTATTTGATGAAAGGTCTGAACCGAGCTCGATCCATTTCTCAGACACGAAGAGGACTGTCTGAATCTCTGTGGCTTATCGCTTCTTCAAATCGTGTTCGCACATAGTATAGTTCATTTAGGTATCAAATTTGTACTCTCCATTACTCTAAATATTGTTATATTTGGGAGTTGTTGTTGTGGTCATTTAGTATAATTGGTTGGGATGCAGGGTACGTAGCGTCGGTGTTCGCTGTACTGTTCGTGTCTAGCAGAGTTTGTGTCCATAATGGTTATGAGTTTGGGTGACTATAGAAACGGGTCAGCCAGACGAGATCAAGAACAGGGAAGTAGCAGGTCGTAGAGTATGGTGGGCCAAGTAAGGATTAGTCTAGAGTCAAAGGATTCGCGTATGTATCAAAGTGGTGTCGCTGCGTGTCCAGGGGTTGGGGTTTAAGCCTTTTTGTCCTATGTTTTGTGGCAAAAAGGATGTGGAATAAAGACCTGGAGTTGAGTTGGTGTGTGTAACAGGGGTTAGACCTGGAGTTGAAGGTGCATAGCATCCTTGTTGTGTTTGAGTTGGGGATCAAGCTCTACTCATAAGGCATGTCCGAGTCATTTCAAGTTCATATCTGTAGCCCGGGCTGTACTCAAGCTTTGCATTTTCAGGGCTAGGTGAGGTCTAGATGTGGTTACTTGAAGTTGTAGACTGAGAGATTCGAGCAATTTAGTCTAGTGTACAGGGAAGGGAGGAGAGGTTGAACCCTAGTAGCCGTTGGAGAGTATTAATTTCAAATGGAGTAGGTTTCATTTATGTATTAACATACTGAAGTTATGTTGGATTAGTAGTTTTAATTGTATTTGTTGACTGGAAATGTTGGGTGTTGCTTCTTTTGTTGCTCTATGTAATCTAGCAGGGGTTTTTGGAGTGAGCCTTCTTTTATTGTAGGTTGGTTTAGATGCAATAAAGTTGTAGTATTTAAATATATCAAGTGTACTTTTGTCCCTTTCAAACCTGAGAATAACTGTTATGATACAATAAAGTTGGGATGTCCTATGGAAACTATTAGAACTATAGGCTACAGGTGAATAGTATATAAGTCTTGCCTTACATAGAATGGACTAAATTCAGCTGCGGTTAAGGCCCAATAGATGGAACCAAGTTCAAACACTTGTATTAACAGTCCATAAGGCTGGTAGCATCAAGGGATAGTAAATATTTTTGGTATATAAGTATGCTTGTGGATAACAATTATATGTACTTGTTGTCCTATGTCTAGAGTATAACTAGTATACTTATAAATATTCTATAGATGGATTTGGTTAGCAGATGAGCGTAGCTAGTATAACTTGTTTAGAAGTTAACCAAATTGTATCCATTATCAAGTGGACCTACAGATCTTCCTTATATTTTCGATCACCCTGAGCAAGGCAAGTACATTCTTTGGTTTATGTTCATTTACCTTCATATCATGTGCTTCTCTTGATGACACGATGTGACATGATATCCTGTACTCTTGTACTTTAATGTTCTTATATTTTACTTGTACTTGGGGAGGGAAAATACACTAGCTATGTAACCAAACCCAAAGATCAGAAATTCAGGTTGATAGCTTAGGCCTCGTACCGTACATGCGGGCCCTAAGCCATACCCATTTCATGTGCTTATTCCTGTGCTTACCCCAGCCGGTCACATATACTAGCTATATTTCAAATATTGTGCACATATCATTCTTGTACTTCAGGTCCAGTATTTACTTCTAGTACTTTATTTTCGGTGCTTCCTGTAGTTTACATTCATGTACTTTTATGTTCTTTTCCTGTACTTTATATTTTATGTTCTCATGTACACTTTTTTATATCATGATGTTCTTGTTCATTACCTAGAATTGTACTTTGCTCCACTCCTGACTGGATATGTTGCAAGTATACTTAAGGACCTTGTTCACCTTTATGGGCTAGAGTCCGGGATCTTAGCTGAGCAGGATGGAGCCATGACTTAGTTAAAGGTTACAGGTTTAGATTTGTTTAGATTTACTCCTAGATATTGTATATTAAGATTTCATAGTCGTATTTCATTCTTGTTACCGGTATTGTCTCCAGTAATTTTATGTATAAATTGTACTAATGACTAGTGATGTAGTGATTCTATGGAACGGCTAGATGCTGTTATGTTTACTTTCATGTTTATTCTTAGAGTTTTTTCTTAGATGTTTACAGCTTACTACGTTGAGTCTTCCAACGTAGGCTGGGCGTGTCCGACTCTTATCCGAATATTCAGGAGCGGGTCGTGACAAAAAACTCTTGTATAAATCAAGTATACTAATGATGGTCAGACATTAACATACCGGTTCCTACAAGTAACAGAAAAAGACAATATGCAATAAAGTGGACCAGACTCTATTGCAATTATCTTGAACAAGCATCTGAAGAAGAAATAAGCTTATAAAACTAGGCTATGCAGCAGCATGGTCAAAGTAAAATAAAATATAAAATTGGACGAATGTAAAAACTAAATATATACCTGAAGTCTCTGAAAAATAATTATCAATCCTCCATCTAATCTACAAATAAGCCATGTTCCTAGGCTCCAGAATATTGAAGCCGATGCCCTAGCAGGCTTCGCCGCTTCTTTGGCGATTCCAAATTATGCTCATCATCTAGTCGACGTGATAGGCCATGGGTTGGTCTGTCTCAAAATAACATTCAACTGGATATGAGTTACTCCGCCTAGATAACTAATGATGTGCAAGACTGGAGAATATGAAAGAAGCAACTTCAAACAGAAGGCGTTCTCTCAGATTCTTTTATGACACCGAAACAAAAATTTTATATCGACGATCTTACGACAGACTACTGTTAAGATATCTGTCAAACACAGAAGCCAAAGAAGCCTTACGAGAGGCTCTCGATGGCGTTTGCGGGGCTCACCAACCGGGCCCAAAGTTGCAGGACCGTCTCCGTCGGATGGGTTACTACTGGCCTATAATAGTAGCAGACGCAGTCGACTATGCAAAAAAGTGTAAGGCTTGTCAGATCCACGCAGATTTTATACATCTACCATCCAAATTCTTGCACACAATGGTGGCCTCTTGGCCATTTAAAGCATGGGGAATGGACATCATTGGCCCAATCATCCCGCCGTCATCCAAAGGGCACCGGTTTATACTTGCAATTACTGATTACTTCTCCAAGTGGACTGAAGTTGTTCCGCTAGCAGAGGTAAAGACGTCAAACGTGATCAGTTTCATAAAACATCACATTATTTACCGTTTTGCATTGCCACGGAGGATCATTCATGACAATGGTCCGCAGTTCGCAAGCCATGCCTTCTATCGATTCTGTGATAAAAATTGGATTCAGAATGTGGCTTCAACGGCCTACAACCCATCGGCTAATGGTCTAGCTGAAGCCTTTAACAAGACCATAATCAAGCTTCTCAAGAAGTTCGTGTCTTCAAACAAGCGCGACTAGAATGAAAAGCTGGGCGGATGCTTATGGGCGTACAGCACTACGAGTCGGACGGCTACGGGAAATATACCATTCTCTCTGGTGTACGGGAGCGAGGCAGTTCTCCCATTAGAGACTCAGATCCTCTCGCTTCGTATGGCGCTTACTTACCGGTTGACATCGGATGATAACTACCGCCGACGGCTACAAGAATTGGAAGCTTTAGACGAGAAGCGCTTGCAAGCTCAACAAAGCATCGAGCTCTATCAAGCACACATCTCTCGGGCCTTAAATAAGAAAGTCAAGCAGAGGACATTCCAAATAGGTGATCTCGTCTTGGCCGTTCGTAGACCGATGGTCATGACTCACAAAATTGCCGACAAATTTTAGCCCAAATGGGAGGGTCCATTCATCATCGAGACCGTATTCTCTAACGGCACATACCGACTCGCAAAGCAGAATGGAGACTTGCTCATGATGCCCATAAAAGGCAAATTCCTGAAGAAATACTATGTCTAAGGATATGCTGGTACTTCCTCAAACCACAAAATCTCCCAGATCATCGAGTTATGTACACCAAGTACCTCTGAACTCACACTCTATTTTTCTCCGAGTAGATTCGTATCGCATCTCCCTGAGTGGCGAGTCATGTATGCTGATACCTCTGAACTCTCACTCTAATGCTTTATCACACAGGAGTCTGCCCAGCTTATCATTATCTCTGAGCAAACTTCCTGGTCCTGATTATCATGTGTCACGTCCATATTACCTTTGATACCGATAATCTTCCGACTTAACACCTATATCCAACCCGGGATAAAAGACATGGTGTTAAGACCACAAAAATCTATCATGTCCATATTACCTCTGTTGGGTTTTTTCTAAAAATCTATTAGTCGCACCACCAGTGCGCAGAAGAGTAATAGGTCCACCAAAGATTATGCCTTATTATCGTGTGCCATGTCCATATTACCTCTGATACGATAGTCTCCCGACTTAACACATGTACCTAACCCGAGATAAAAGACATGGTGTTAAGATCACAAAACCTATCACGTCCATATTACCTCTGTTGGATTTTGTTTCAAATCTATTACCCGCACCACCAATGCGCAAAAGGGTAATAGGTCCACAGAAGTTATCCTAATCTATTACTCGCACCATCGGTGTACTAAAAGAGTAGTAGGTCCACAAAATATCATTCAAATCTATTTGCTCGTATTTTCAGATGCACAAAAGGGCAATAGGTCCAAAAAAGTCTCCCAGTGGGATATCCTTTATCAAACACAAATGTTGTATTAGGCCCTTTAGTACAAGCACCATAAATACCACAAACAAAGAATGGGGTGAATGTATTCTGTTTATTCAAAATCAGTTACATTTATAGGACGACATCGGCAGCAAAAAGAAAAGAAAGGAAAATCTAGCAGTATATAGTTTGGTCAGTTTGGCAGCACTTCGCCTTCATCAAAAAGCAATTTCGTGGCCCTCGAAAGAAGTCATGTTTTACTGCTGAGAAGCAAACAAGGCTATTGAATCTACGAGGAGCCGTATGGAGGAAGGCAAATATAACATGCTTTTCTCTCCTCCGTATTGCGGACATCTTAGGCCCGTTCCTCCAAAAGACCATACCTTCAAAAGAACATCCCTAGTGTTGTTTTTACCTACTTGGAGAGCCGTGAAAACAGAACTTTTACGATGACGTCCCACCACCATCCGACTCTCTGACGTATAAAGGTTCTTCCTACCATCTGATGAAAACTCTTCCAAAGCATGAAGAGTTCTGAGCTCTCTGATGTGTGTGTCAAGTGTTGCATCTTCACCGTGCCCAAAATCGTCGATGCCGGTCCTAGAGAAATCTGCTAGCTAAACACCTACAAAATATGAAAAGAGAAGAAGGGTGGGGAGGTTAACATTCTAAAGAAGACAGTCTATGCATCAGCCATGCGGCCCCATCATACAAAACATATGCAGATAGGGCATGCATCAATCACGCCTAAAGCACAGAGGCAACGCTTGACAGGCCGGCGCATAAAATATGCGATATGGCCATTCAAAAAAAAAATTTGTCTTTCTGTCGTCCTTACCCTTGTCAGGGGGTTGCACGTCAGGATGAATGGAAGGAGAGTCTGCAGCTCTCGATAGAGAGGCAAGTCCCTTCCCTTTGGCCGCAGCATCAGTCGACTTAGAAGCTTTTGGAGCCATGGCTAACTGGGATAGAAAGGATGACAGGAACAACAGAGACGAAGGAGAAAAAGTTGAAAATTCTCTCTCCGTATGGCCCATATTTGTAGCTCTTCAAAGTGGAAACAGATGAACGTCGCGTCGGTTATCGTGACATTAAAGATGATGATGACACTCGGGGATTTTTCATCCTTAATAACCGTCATCGCCGCTTCATTTCTCGTATCCATTAAAAGATAATGATGACATTTGCGGATTTTATCCTCAGTAACCGTCAGCTTTATTTCGAAAAAAAATCCCAAATCCAAAACCGAATCAAGGTATTAAATGCAGCAGTAACAGCTGACAGACAAGATCTCCCTGCGGCACAAGATCTCCCTGCGGCATAAGATCTACCTGCGGCCCAAAAATGTTCCTGTGGCACAACGTATCTCCTGACTCAAAGATTTTCCTATGGCTTGACATATTTCCATGCTTCTTATTCAAAGTATTCCAAATTTACAATTTAAAAACTTTGAAGGGGGTCTTGTAGAAGCATAGAAAATATGGGGCTCATGCGGATCACAACTGACCGCATGAGTACTTTTGAACAAACTGATCCGCATAAAGAAGAGCCACATGACAGACTCAGCATGACCCCTGTGGCCCATCTTCACCAGACTGATTTTGAGCCGTAGAAAGAATAGTTACTTATGCGGCCAAGCTGATCAACCCTTCTGATAAAGCTGACAAACTCTGTCAAAATTGGCAAAACTTACAGCTCTGACAGCTCTGAAAACTCTGACACTCTGACAAAAAGAAGATAAGATGTGATCAGACAAAATGTCATGTCACCAGACTGGACATGGCCATGCGGCCAAAAGGACTGCGACCCGAGCCGTATGAACCTTATGCGGCTCAATCTATGTGCTTTATGCGACCAAGGATAACTGTAATCTGAGCCGCATGAGCTTTATACGGCCCAGAATATAGAACCTATGCGGCTCAAAAGTCCACAAGCTATATACGGACTAAGGGAGACTACGACTTAAGCCGCATGTGTCTTATGCGGCCCAACAAGGCCGAACACTGAAAGGCCTATGCGGCTCAAAATGACTCAAGCAGACTGATCCTATCTTGCGATGGAATACGTGGCAGGCTGACCAAGTCTCAACCACCCAGATTTGTTGCAACAATATCTCAACAAGTCACCAGCTGGCGGCCAAAAAGCGGGTCTTTATGTGCTGTTGTAGGCACGTGGCTACGTGGCCATCTATGCGGCTCAAAACATATATCACTATAAATAGCAGGGTACCACACCCATGCAAAAGACGGGCAACCTACGAAGGGCAATTTCTTCAAGAGCAAGGACCGTGTCAGATAGTCCAAGGAGTAAGGCAGAGTTACTACACTTTTTCGAGCCTCTATCGTCACCCCCCAGAATCAAAACTAAACAATTGTACTTAGATTGTTTTCTAGGATTTTTTTTCTAGGCTTTCTCTTGTACAAGCGAGTTTGCAATCAAGTTTAATTCCTCTGTAATTTTTTGTTTTTGGTATTTAATGGCAAACACGGTTATGTTTGCTTTGAAGTTATGGAGACACTACTTGTACGGCGAGAAGGTGGATATCTACACGGATCATAAGAGCCTCAAGTACGTGTTCACACATAAAGAGTTGGATATGCGACAGCGACGTTGGTTGGAGTTGATGAAAGATTACGAGATTGAGCTACATTATCATCCGGGCAAGGCTAATGTTGTGGCAGATGCATTGAGCCGTAAGCCCATGGCACACTTCTTGACTACGCGGAAGGAGTTGATCAGAGACTTGCAGCAGCTTGGTATTGAGATAGTATTTTCTGGAGCAAATGGCGTATTAGCCAACCTCTAAGTGCAATCATCGCTAGTGGAGAGGATCAAGGCGGCATTACCTATTGATGCTAGATTTCGACAGCTTCGAGAGATGACTGAGGCAGGAGAGCAGACGGGCTTGAGGATTCATTCCGATGGGACGTTGCGATGTGGTGATCGTATTTATGTTCCTAATAGAGAGTTGCGGCAGGAGTTGATGGAAGAAGCACACAGTTCAACTTACTCTATCCATCCCGAAGGAACTAAGATGTACCGGGACTTACGGTAGTATCATTGGTGGCACGGAATGAAGCAGTAGATAGCTCATTTCGTGGCCAAGTATTTGGTATGCCAGCAAGTGAAGGCCGAGCACCAGAGGACGGCCGGGTTATTGCAGCCGCTAGCCATTCCCGAGTGGAAGTGGGAGAATATTACGATAGACTTCATCACAGGATTTTCTCGGAGTCCTAGTGGACGAGTTACGGTATGGGTGATTGTTGATAGACTTACCAAATCGGCCCACTTCTTACCCTTTAGAGTGGGGCAGTCCATAGAAGTTTTGGTAGATATGTATATGAAGCAAATAATGAAGCTACACGGTGTACCTGTTAGCATCGTATCGAATCGTGACTAGAGGTTTACCTCATACTTTTGGAGGAGTATGTAGGACAGTTTGGGTACGTATTTGAAGTTTAGCACGTCGTACCATCCGCAGACAGACGGCCAGTCAGAGCGTACGATTCAGACGCTAGAGGATATGTTGAGAGCGTGTATGCTTGACTTTAGCGGATCATGGGAAGACTACCTTCATCTTGTGGAGTTTTCTTACAACAATAGCTATCAAGTGAGCATTCATATGGCCCCATTTGAAGCATTGTATGGTAGGAAGTGTCGATCCCCTGTCTGTTGGAGCAACAAATATTGGGTTCCGAGCTGGTTTTGAGCACAGTGGAAAAGGTAAAGAAGATGCAAGACCACCTGTAAGCAGCGCAGGATCGACAGAAGCAGTGGACAGATAATCATCGTCGACCTTTGGAATTCAAGAAAGGCGACCATGTGTTCTTGAAGATATCCCCCACTAGAGGCACGATTCGATTCGGAGGACGTGGCAAGTTGAGTCCAAGATACATCGGTCCTTTTGATATCTTGGATCGTGTGGGAGAAGTTGCTTATAGATTGGCCTTGCCACCGTCGTTAGAGGGAGTACATGACGTGTTCCACATGTCTCAGCTGAGGAGATACGTGGAAGACAACAATCATGTGCTTGATCACTCCGAGATCACATTTGGACCGAGTTTGTCGTACGAAGAGCAACCGGTAGGTATCCTTGTTCGTCTAGTGAAGGTGTTGCGGAATCAATCTATACTGTTGGTTTGCGTGGCATGGAAGCATCACTCGCCAGGGGAGTCTACTTGGGAGTGCGAGGACGACATTAGGAGTCGCTACCCGCATTTGTTCGAAGACAAAGGTACGTCTTGCATATTAAATTTTTGCATCGCATTTGATCCGCCTTATACCTTAGTTTAATTTCGAGGACGAATTTTTTTTAAGTTGGGTAAGATGTAAACCCCCATATTTTTTTTATTATTTATAATATTTTAATAAGTTTTGTTATATTATTTTGATACTAAATAATTAATTGGTAATTAATGTATGTATATGTTTATGTTTAAACATGTATGCATGAAAATTATACTAATGTTGGTAGACTGTAAATTGCTAGAAAAATTAGTGTAATTATATAAATATTTACCTTGAAATTTTTATTGTGTTTTATCACCTTTATTCTAAGAATAGAGGAATCCTTGTATATACATATATATATATATATATATATATATATATATATATATATATATATATATATATATATAAAATATATATATATATATATATATTATATGATAAAAAAGAAGAAAACTTAAGGCCGAGTACAAGCTACAGTACCGTCCCAAACCCGAGCAAAGGTTCAGCCGCTTATAGCCATGGAAAATCCGAAAAGTGAATTTAGAAATCAATTCAAATAAAAACCAAATTTCCTCCAAATCTTTTGTAACTTAATCTAAATCAAATTCTCTACCGATTTAAATCGCAAGCTATCTCGAATCGAATTAAAACCATTCACATATATATGCAAATCCCCAACCCGAGAGAACCCAAAACCTTCGTTCACTCAACATTTTCGATCCCGAACCTTCCCTTCCTTGCAGCGCATAGCCACAACCACCTGGCGAACCTCCTCGGCCGCCTGAGCACCGCCGCCAACTGCGAAGTCGCCGGAAACCCCCTCCCGACCGAGCGGAGAACAGAGCTCTGTTCGCGTAAAGCCCAGCGTAGGTATTTTTCGGCCCAATAACTTCATCCCTATTTGATCGTTTTCGATTCTACGAAGTCGAGCGTGAAGCCTATATAACCATCTTAAAAACCCTTTAGGTAGAATCCTGTAAAACCCTTATGATCGTCCGAAAAAACGCGACAAAGTAGCACAAAAATTGCCTATAAACAGAGCAGGATTTGCTTCCCAGAACTCAACTTGGAAGGCTGTTAACGACCAACCCAGTGCGTGTTTTTGAAAACCAAGTTAACCCTGTTAAAGTAAATATAACTGAGATTGAAACACAACCTTTAGATTTACGTATCGAGTAATGTACATGATTTTATTTACTGATAAACTTATGCAAAAAACTGGTTTTAAAACTATAAACTTTTAGAAAACTTCCCGATACGGCGTGTGCCCCGACAAACAGGACGACGTGGTCGCACAATATATGCATCGAAAGGTGCGTATGGACGTTGTCGATATGTGGAAACTGACAGAACCTGAGTTCGTTGCGTGTGCGCGACGAAATCAGTGCGTATCCGTCGAGATAACCCCCGTATCGACGCTTTGCAAACTAACCCATAACTTTGTGTATGTTCGTCAAATTGAGACGAAACTTGTGCCAACAGGTCTGAATCAAAATTCAGGTCTTGTGCGCCAAGTCTGTTCCGAATCTGAGAAGGTCAACCAGAACGCTAATTTGACGAGCCCGCAACCCGATCCAACGGACAATTTTGTGCACGGCTCATCAGAATCCAAATTGGACATACCGTTGGGTTTGTCTCCTTAAATCGGATTCGTAGACATGTAGTTTGACAACTTTAGAGACCGTAGACATTGGCACACATTTCGGTGTAAAGCGGGTCCAACGGCAGATATCGTTTTGATCCAAAATTATGATTTTGCTCCTGTTCTGGAATTTGACTTTCGGACAGTCGTTTTTTTAGAGATATCTTTTACACCGAAAATGTTTTTGATGTTTGTTTCAGCATCCGGAGTCATCTGTGAATTGTGAGTTTTTGGTGCTGCCACTTGCGATTGTTGGATTGCCTTTCTCCAACCGCAGGCAAGTATACCTTGCCATAGATTCTGATTGTGCTCATTTATTTTTAGTATATTTTATTATTCCATATTTTTTTTTCTTATTTGTCATTTTGTTTATATTATCCGTCCAAGTCACACTTGGGTGCAAGCGACTAGATTTAGTCGTTTCGTTATTTTATATCTTATTTTGCATGTCGACCTAGTGTTAGACGACCACCTTATGAGTGTGGGATATTTTCATATCTCCTATGGCCTTGACACATGTGTATCACAAGATGAGTGAGTTATATAGGACACAGACCTGCGTACTCGACTGGCCATCAATACGTATGGGCCGTGCGACGGATAGGAGGTAACTGCTACTAGTGTGTCGAGTGAGAAGCCATAGCAGTTGCCAACTGGACAGGCTGTGGATACATCTTGGACAGGACCATCGGGGGGGAGGGTACAGCTACTAGCGTAGGTACACACATTTGTAGGCCGATAGTGACTCGTATGAGCGCTACTTTCTGTCCCTGGCCGATAGCGACTCGGATGAGCGCTACTTACTGCCATTCTTTATTTACTCTGTTGATCCTATAGCCCCTGCGTAGAACGTTGTCTTCAAAGTGCATCTCACATAGACAGTTAGGAGATCATTTAGTGTCATGGTTGCATATTTACACATTTAGTTATTTCGGCATGTTTTTCTGTAATTTGTTACGTCCCTCTGAGGACCTGGTGATCTCTCTAGGATTAGACGAGCAGGACTATCCTCAGGAGTGCAGAGCAGCTTTGGATCCTTCTTACGTCGATGACGAGGCATCTCCTACTGATACTTAGTTTTCCTCTTTATTATCTGAGACTATGTAGTGGACATCTTTTTATCTTCATTTTTCTGTTTTGAGGAGGTTGGACTCCATTTAGTTGAGACTATTTTTCATAGCTGTTTGGAGTGGGTATGTCCACCCGGCTATCTCTTGACTTCTTTTATTATTGAGACTTATTATTCATTCTATATTGAGCTGTGGATGAGATATAGTTATTATATTGTGGCTTATCATGTATTATTATTTACAGCTTACGTACAAATACGAGGATACCACATATTGGTGTATTCTTCGTATATGTGCAGCTGGCATGCTGACGTACTTAGTCCTATGTATTATGGGACTGGGGCATTACATGCTAGCTAGTTGAGGACACATAAAAAAATGGGTTTGAAGGAATTCTGATCGATATTATGTCTTTATAATTCTATCACAAAGTATTATGCTTTTAGTTCAAAGAGAAATCTTCTAGGAATCTTACTTTTGGTTTAATAAATGATCATTTACTAAAAAAATATCAGCTACAGAGGTTAGTTCTCGAGGACATTAGTGGAATTGTATTCCGGAACCTTTGTGGTCTAATGTTTGCTCTTTATATAAAGCACGTCTTGTGAGAGGATAGGTTTATGTCTTAATGAGTTCTTGGGCATTGGGAATTCTCGACATACTTAACAGGAAGCAGGAGTAGTTAATCACTACAAATGAGCTAGTACCTCATGCTAGAGTAGCGTAACACCACATGAGGTGAGACCTTACGAAGTAGAAGTAATTTTAATGTTCTCAACTTCCAAAGTATCTTATTCCCCTCAAGTAGACATAATTTTAATGTTCCCTTGAAAAGATGAAAAATCTTATAATATTACAGTCATTTTTGAGCTTTGACCATAGTTGGTTCTAAGCATAGCCGACCTAGGCATAGGCGAAGGGTCCCAAAATATACAAAGGCCTCTATTTTCATGATCAGTCCAAATTTTATACAGATACTCTCATTTTAGGATCAGTCCAAAATTTTCATATGGGCGCCAATTTTTAGTATGAGTTCAAATTTTATAGGGCCACTTATTTTAGGTTTGATCCATAATTTATATATGGACCCCTATTTTTATAATTAGACAAAAATTTACATAGGGACCTCCATTTTCAAATCTTCTAACTCCATTTTTGTTAGAGTCGGCCCTCGCTTTGACCCCTTCACTTCCCAACATTAACTAAGCCTAACATGATTTGTCATGTATGTCATAAAGATTGTCTTCTTAGAAGCATACGGAGGAACTTGCTTCTCCCAAGTCCTTGGTTTTGACGAGCTATAATAGATGAGAGGCATGAAATTATGCAACTCGTGCCTGGGCTTCACTGGACCACATGGGCTAAGAAATGAGTACATATTTTTGGATTTGAAGAACAATTTCCATACTCATGCAAATATGTTGGGCAAGGTGCTTTACCTGGGCTTGTATGTTAGTGCCACGAACTCTATCCTAGGCTAAGCCATAACATTTCTTTTATCCATCAAAAGCACTCTAAATTCCTAATAGTACATCCACTGGTCTGCATTATGTTATTGAGTGTCCCAATCAAGGCTGACAGGTGTAAGCCCAACAAGATTTCGTAATTGTTATATGTCAAAGTTGGGTACAAAATTAGAGTAATTGTTAAATTACCAAATTTGGGATTTATAACATATACATACAACTATTTGTTGTCAAAATATGCACAAAAATACACACATTTTTAACCACAAAATATGCATAAAATTGAGGTTATTTACATAGTTGTGGAAGTCTTATTCGGTTTTTGGTTTGGACCGAAACATAAAACTAAAACCGAATAAGAAATTTTAGTATTTTTAAAACTGAAATCGAACCTATTTTTTCAAAGTGAATCGAATTTCTTATTCGGTTCGATTCCATTCTCGGACCAAAACCGAATAATACACACTCCTACAAGATATGGTTCTAATTTGCATCTCTATATAAATGAGTTATTGTCCACGAGATATGTGTGGCATGGACTAGTGCTCAACTTAGATAGGAACACGTACAAGAATTATGTTGGATTGTATCTCGTTTTCGGTTAAGCCTTCAAAGAGGGGTTGAAAATGGAGTGGGTAATTTAGTCCCATACTGGTTTGGAGGTGAGGTCATGAGGTGTAGATAATTCGGTAATTCCGATAGGTTATTGCCTTACATGAAAATCCCCTTTTAAGGCATAGTTCAATATCACACCACATAGGCCAACTCCGGTTCGAGTCACACCACATTACTAACAAGCGATATCAGAGCTCTCATATTCTCGAGAGGGAAGGTGCAATAATGTCTACGGAGCAGATGAACAATGTAGCTCCCCTTCCCGAAAATTTTAAAATATTTTTATTATTACTTATTTTATTTAAATGGTGATTTTTAGAATTTTAGGATTAATTATTTAGTTAATTCTTACGGTAGATGACCTTAGCCATGGTTGAGTTTTGGAGTACCAGACTGTAACACCCACTTTTCTAAAATGAGGGTAATTTTGAACTTTTGTAAAAGTTTATTATTTAATAATATAATTTATGATTTATGGGAATTTTTAATTAATTTAATACTATTTAAAATTGGTGAATTATAATTTTGATGTGTTAGCTAGTGAATCCTAGAACTTTTGAGCCTAGAGACTAATCATGACCATGGGGACCTAACCATGTGATTAGAATGACTATTTACAACTTTTTAGGCTAAGGGTATTTTGGTCATTTTGTGACTTTTGAATTATTTAGGATTTTAATTAATTGGTAAATTTTAGATTATTTTAATAATATTTAAATTGATTTATTATGATTTTGGTCATTTTTCATATTTTAATATTTTGGGAAAATTTTATATTTTTAATATTGTTTTTATTGGATTTGTTTAGTCGGGTTTGAGTTTCGTCTCGTTTCGACTTGTATTGTGACCCGGGTAGCTTAAACTCTAGATGGGACCCAATATTAAGTTAAGCATGACCCACAAAATCCAACATTTAAGTTAGTTAGTTAAACTAATTTTTATTATGTTAGAATGGTTAAGTTAGAGACTCAAACTAGATCATTTTGACCCCAAACTTGAACCTAGTCTAGACTTAACCATATGAGACTAGAGAGGGGCAATTAGGACATTTTTCATTAGCCCTAATGGACTCTTTATGGCAGCCACCTTTAGGGGAGAATGATTCATTTCATTCATTACAATCTTGCCTCTTTTATTTTCCTTTTGTTCTTCCCTAATTTTAGGGAGCCTTCCCTTTGATTTGATCTCCAAATCAAATCATTCCTTCACCAAATCTTCCCTCAATCATTCCCATTCTCCAAGGGAAGGGTGCTACCAAGGATTGGAAGAGAAGTACAAGGAGGAGTGTCCACTTTGAGGGATCTTCGTATCGGAGCCGTGCCCTAAAGGATTTTATTGGGATTCCACTCCCAATAGGTAAAACCCATCTTCTAAATCGATTTTCTTTGCATATAAATTAGTTTTGAATCCGTAGGATCCATTCTCATGCATGTGTCCCCTTTAGATTCAAATTTGAGACCATTTGGAGCTCTCTTGAAGATTTTAGATATGTGTCTTGTGTCCTACTTGATAGATCCCAAATTAGGACACCCCATGTGTATGTTTGTATGTTAATAGTTTAAATAAATATTTAAATTCAATTTTAGAATGGTTAGAGAGTGGATTGATCTTAGTTAGAATGGTTAGAATGAGTTTCATTTGGATACCTATGTTGGTATCCAAGTATCTTGGCCTACATGTGTTTCTTTTCTCCAAAACAACTAAAATTCGTCATAATATTCATCCATGTTTTTATTAACCAAAGTAACTTAGAAATGCCATAACTTTTAGCATAGAATTCCTTTTAATCTCCTGTTTTTTTTAAAATAAGTGTATCGAACTTAGCTTTCCAAATATATATTTTAATAAGCCAAAATCGTTCTGGAACTTTTTGTAAAATTATTTGAGTGTCTGCTGTACGAAAGATGAACATGTTTCGGTATTTTCGCGATTCCGGGAGCTTCCGGACACGAAAATGCGATCCGTTTTAAGTTTCAGAAAGCTAACACGAAGGACTACAACATACTTCAATCCTAGAATTTAGTAAAGGCCCAATTGGTACAGTATTGATTTTAAGTAGAAGAGTGACTATACGACATATACATTTTGTGTAACCTATGAGCCTATGTAGTATGGATATTAAATAAATGTAGAGTATGTAATGCCTGATATGTTAGATGAATGAAATGATATATATATGATATGTATCCTCTTTACATTAATGTATATATATGGTTGAATGCAAGCATGTAGGAATACAATCAATGTAATGTATGTAAGCAATGCATAAATATATGAATGAAAGAATGATATACAATGTATGCATGAAAGTATATAATGAATGCTAGATATGAATACAAGGTATACATGTAATGATAGATATGAATGTATAATATATACATAATGTAATATAATATATAATGATAGCATGTATGGTAATGTAAAATATATGTTGTAAGCATGTATATGTCCACTGTTATTTCTTTTTCTTACATTTTTTCTTCCTTCCCTTTCCATTTCAGTTTTTCCCTTTTTTTTCCTTCTTCTATTTTTACATGTTGTATACAATGTATATAATATATAGATGCATGTAAGTATGTAATGTGCATGAATGAATGCAAGTATGCATATATGATACGTATGTAGGCATGTATGCAATGTATGTATCTATACATGATATATATATATACATGTATGCAATATAAGCATGTATACATGTATGTTATGTATCCATGTATGTATGTGTGGATACATGAATAAATATGTATATAGTGATAACATGAATGAATGAATGTATAAATGCATGAATGAATGTCATATATGAATGAATCAAAGGTATAAGTAAAATATAATGCATTGTAATGAATGTTAACATATATAATGTATAAAAGTATGTACGTAAATGTGCATGAATGTATATATCTATGTGACTATGTAAATATGCATGATGTAACATATGCCTATATATATAAATATGTATGTAATGTGGATATGCATATATGTATGAAGGTATGTATTTATACATAGTATCTATTTTATATTATGTATTGTTGTGGTTCACATTGCCTTGTGATTGTGTGAGTGCTAGCCTAGGCTTGGTTAGGCCTAGTGAGACTTGTTAGACTTGTTTGGGCTAGGACTTGACCTAGTTGACCTACTTTGACTAGTGCAGTTGACTAGAGTTGACCAAGGGTTGACTTTAGCCTAGATTGACCAAAACATCATGTAGAATGCATTGTAGCAGTTTATTTTACTATTTTGGACATGTAGTGACTTGAACTGTTCTATAGGAGCCAGACACCACTCCTCGGACAGTATATTCTCTTAAGATATTCAGGATACCAGGCGAGTACATTCTCTAATCATTTTATATCCTGTTTAGGAGTATATTTCCTGCTTTAGATTACTTTACTTGATGCTGACACGTTGGTAACATGGATTAGTACTATATGGATCTTGTCGTGCGATGTTATCCCCTTAGCGGGTACATCGGGTATTTCGTGTTCGTGTACTTTATCATGAGCATCATGTACTCCTTGTGTTCGTACTTTTCGTGTACAAATCGTGTGAAATCGTGTATACTCATGTGCTCACATGATCTTCGTGTACGACTATACTTCATGTGCAATAACATATCTTGGCTAGATCCTTGTGTATTGATTGGGGCGGGGGAGTAGAAGTGGTTATGTAATCAATCCAGTAGATTACTCGTGTACAACCTCTGTAGATTACTCGTGTACAATATCGTGCCGTTTACATAACCATCTTGTGCTCTGAATCACTAGTCACTGATAGTTCTCTATATATTGTAGCTATTTACTTACAGTCTCTCTCTTTTACATCATGTTGTTCTTCAGTTTTATGTATCTTACTCTCTAGCATGTTTATATTTTCTAGCATGTTATGATTTGTTGAGATGTACTGTACTCGCTCCTGTCCTGACTGGACCGGTTGATAAATTTTACAGATAGCTTGGAGGTTGCCTGCTAGCCTAGAGGAGACACAGTAGAGGTTGTATAGATAGCTAGGGTTTTTCTTATAGCTTATTTTCAGTTGTCTTTAGCTGTATTTACTTTATGGATTACTGTATTTGAGATTTGAGATGTTTTCTGGGTTTGTGCATCTTAGACACTTAGACTTCTATCTGCTGCATCTCTTTGTGGATTTCATGTTTTATCTATCTTTTATCATGCTCTACCTTAGATGTGATTGAGACTGTATTTGCTATGTCACCTCCATTCGGAGTGTATATACTGTACAAGTACCTTTATATTGTTAGATGTTTGACCTAGGACAGCGTTCTACTGCCGACACTGCGGCGTAGGCTGGACGTACCCACGTCTCGTACCCTTACTCTAGGGTGCGGGTCGTGACACAGACGACTAGAAATCATGACACGGATAGTGCAGTGACGTGCCTTGACTAGTGTATTAGCCATAGTAGGGATGGCCGAGCTATAGTGATGTCCTAACTAGAAAAACCAGGCCAAGTTGCGACTTAACCCTTACCAAAGAATTATTTATTTATTAATTATATTATTGAGTTTTAGGGAACCCGGTTGTACCAGATTGGACTGGATTAGACCCAAACCAAGCCCAAGCCTATGTAGACATACGTTTATGTGAGTACAAATATTCCCTAAATTTTTGGTGGACTTAATAATATTTTCGAAATATTTGGTTATTCATACAAAATGTGTATTATTAATATTTAAAATAGAGTTTCAGAATATTGGTACAATTTTCTAGGGCCAGATATGTTCACCAAGACTCTTTTGGTCATTTTAGTGGGTTATTGTTGTTGTTATTATTATTATTATTATTATTATTATTATTATTATTAAATAATATCGTTTGTAATCATTTATCTTGATAATTCATTATCAAATGAAATATATATACATATGTGCATTTTTTTATATAAACTATATACAAGGATAATATTGGTATTTTATTTAGATTTGTGGAAATTATTTTATATAGAGTATATAGATACATATAGTTACAAAGAGAGGCATATATGTATGTGTGTAAATATGGTAAAATATATATAGAGGATTTATAAAGGATTCATATATAAAGGATTTGTAAAGGATTTATATATATATATATATATATATATATATATATATATAATTAAAGGATATATAGAGGATTTATAAAGGATGGGGGTGTTAGCGTAGATATGTGATCAATACACCATAGTATCACCATTTGTATCACCATTGTATCCTCACTGTATAGTGTTAATCATACCCTCACGTATGATTAGCCAGGCCAAACATCGTATCAAGTTCTAAGTCGATCACATATTGAAACTAGTGCTAAACTCACACAGATATCAGTTCCAGATTTCGTACATGTTATACATTGTTCTCTTGCCTTATCTCATTACAGTTTTGATATACTCTGCCAGGATGCATGTACGCTCTACTTTACCTAGTATACTCTCTCTATCTACTGCTACATTTTCAATATTGTATAAATAGAACTGTTGTTTGAGATTTTGTACTCGTTTCCGTCCTGACTGGACCTGTTGAAAATATTACAGATGATGAGGAGGGGTGCCCTACCTATTACGGTCCTGATGATGTGGTTGGCATAGAGTTGGATACCCTAGTGCAGTAGGGGCTAGCTCTAGCAGATGAGGCCTTGGGATAGTTTAGCTGGTTCTAGTATAGTACTGGACTCTGTCTCCAGATTACTTTGGCTTGTTATTATTTGTTAGTTGTTTGTATTGAGATTGTTGACTTAGAGATTTTGGACTCATATTATTCTGTGTTGGATTTTTCAGGATGATATTTATAAATCTTGTTGTCTTTATCTTTCAGTATTATTTATCGTCATTCTTAGAGTTTGTGATTGAGTATATTATATTGTCATTGCTTGTCCTCCGTTCGGAGTTGACCATTCTCGACAGGGTTTGATATTATACTATTGATAGATAGTAGACCTAGACAGCGTTCTATGCCGTTTCTACGGCATAGGCTGGGACGCTGTTACGTACTCGTACCCTTACCTCGGGTGCGGGTCGTGACACATTTTTAGTGGTGGCCCATGCAGGTCAGAAATCGCAATTAGTGCGATGTCATAGTGGTGCTCGACTTAGAGTGCTGCTACGAGCCTGCTATTGTTTTAGAAGATATAGGCTATAGGCTAAGGGTACTCAATCACAATTAGGAAACTTCTAATTGCTTCTATACAATTGTCCTTTCTTGATGCTGATTACTTGTACTCTAAATTGTCCTCCTTTGATATGATCTATATTGTGCCATATTGACTTCTTTCTTTCGATCTATCTTCAGGATGGTGACGACTCGATCTCAGCATTTGGATCCTGTGGATACTTAGAGGTCCGCCACATCTCGCGAACCTGAGCCAGTCACTTCTTCTGCAGTCGTTGCATCTGCAGCAGCAGTCGGGGGCGCTCATCCACCAGTTACGAGGACTGTCCCGGAGGTCGCTGCGGCAGGAGCAGTTGTCACGACCCGCTACCCAAATTGTTGGGCCAGGCCGAGTCATGCCCAGCCTACGTTGAGATAAAACGTAGTAAGCTGTTCTAGAGACAACAGGATAAGACTAAATGTGCTAACAGTTCTATAAGTGAAGAAGAATCATAAATGCTCCAAACACAAAAGTCGTCGTATATAGTGAAATGTCCAAGTACAAATGAACTGTAAAGTAAAACTGGATACATGTCCAGTTACAAAAGATATAGTCTAATACATGTCTACTCTCAAAAGTCTAAGTAAACAAAAGACAACTAGGCGAGGTTCCCCACAGGAACATCCTCATAAAGCAAAGCTGGGTCCTCGGCAGAAACTCCATAGTATGAGTCGCAGAGTAACTCCTCCTCAGTAAGGACACCTACAACGTTATCCTGTCAGGACGGGAGCAAGTACTGAATCTAGCAAACTAGCATATGAAACATGGAAATGAACATAAAAGAAAATAACTGGAAACATGGCATCACCCAATCTATCATGGCAAGGATACATATATCATAGAGACAGATGTACATGTAGTGTTTAAAACTGTAGCAAGTACGTGATCGGTCAATAGATGTACAATGTACTGTGGTACATGTAAATAAAATGTACATACGTACAAGTCAACAGGCATAGGTGTACATCCGTACAGAAATGCGGGATAATGGCCTGCGGTAAGGTGTGCATATAAAATACGACCTCGCTCACTACTATAGGGGGTCATGATCACGTACACTACTATCAGTTTCCCCATAACCCATATTCTAATCATGTGAGAGATACATCAAGACTGTTCTAAGCATGGTAGTAACTGGAAGTACAACATGTAGAGATCTAACTTGCTACTCCAAGGATCAGCATTTAACATGGTGGGGTTTGCAGTTCATTTATGTGACAATATGTAAAGTTCGTAGAAAGTACTTGCCTCTAGCAAAGCAAAACAAAACAAGCTGCGATAACAGTGCTATGGATGTCCGGTAACTCGTCGTTGTAGAAGTAAATACAATAACTTAGTATTTACACTAAGCTATAACACTAGGACACTAATTGGTGAAACACGACTTGTGATTGGGCACCTAGCCAAAATGATAATTTTGGCATAGGAGACCAATGTGGGGTGACACACTACTTTAACAAACTTCCTAGGATCTTTACACTAGTGAAGGGTGGGGTTCAACACGGCTAAAACTCAAAATAACACAAAAAGCTACAAGTCGTAATTAATCAATAAATAAATCAAAAGACCATTGTGTTCTAACAATTTTTGAGATAGACAAATATCCTAGTTTTTCTTAAAGTAAAGTACCAAAGTGATCTTTGTTAATCATAAAAATTTATTATAATTTTTCTGGAATTTATTAACCAGTATAAGTATTTAATAAAAATCAGGTTTCCTAAGTATACATAAAATGAGTTTTGGTTTCATATGCCAAATTAGTGGCAAAACAGTAATTTAAATACTACAAAAATTATACTAAATTAGCTAACTTAACATAGTATCTAAAAACTATTTTTTCCATAATTTTAGCAGTACTTTAAGTATTTTTTTAGAAAATCAAAAACAGCATTGCACACAATAATTAATTATCTGCGTATTTTGTCCATGTATATAATTTGAACCAAAGTTCAAATACAGGACCCAAGGCCATGAATCAAGTCCAATATGACTTGTACAGGTCTTGAATGTGTGAAAACACATTTGGGCCCAAATACCCATGCTAGGCTTGGACACCAAATGGTTGCAGTAATTTAAATACAATAAAAATACAATTTGGTAATAGTCAAAATAAATATTATTATTTTAATATGGTAAAGTTATGCATAGTAACTATAAAAGTATGAACATTATTTTATAAAGATAATTTACACTAAGCTAAGTGAAATACCAAAATAATATATATATATACATAAACATAGGGATATTTATACATATAAGAAAAATACTCAACTATATTTTATATATATATATACAAATATATATATATATATATATATATATATATATATATATATATATATATATATATATATATATATATATATATATATAAACATACATATAAGAAAATACTCAACTATATAATATATATATATATATATATATATATATATATATATATATATATATATATATATATATATATATACAAAAATAATGTATACATATACATATAATAGTATATATATAATAATATATATACACACAAGGAAATATATATACATAAATATATATGTATACATAATACATATATATATATACAGATACATAAAAAAATAAAGTATAAAAGATGAAGTATATATATATATATATATATAAAAACAGCAAGTATATATACATAAATATAGTATATATAATAATACATATATATATACAAAAATATGTATACATATATATATAAATATATATATAAAAGAAAAAGAAAAAGGAAAAGAAAAAGAAAAAGAAAAAGGAAACAAAGACAGCCAGGGGGACTCGAACCCAGGCCAACACAGCGCGGGAGGGGAGGGGGGGTTTAGGTCGAGTCGAGCTGGCCAGGGGGTCAGCCCGTTGGCTTTGTTAGAGTAAGGGTTTCGTTTATTTTATTTAGGTTTGGTTTAATTATTATAAAAAATAATAAATCAACCCTGTGTCCTGACAGTTAGGGACACAGGTATCCTCGTGTCCTAGGCCTGCACGACACGTACGAGTTTAATCTCGCGTGTCCAGTTCTATCAAAATGTTCGCCAGGACATGGCAAACCACATACACGTGCACGATACACGCACGACACAGTCTCGTAACTGTTACCTGTATGTCCGACTTCGGGGAGGGTTGAGGGTTGTGGACGGCGGAGGAGACGTCGGCGAGGCGGCGCTCGAGTGGGGCTGCCTTCAGCTCGTCGAGGCGAACTTGTCGACGGCGGTGGTTGGCGGTGAGGGTCGTCGGTGGACTGGACAGGGGCTCGCCGAAGCTAGGGTTGGGTGGAAGTGCAACCCTGTAAGCTACCTCTCCGATCCTGCCAAGTACCTCGAACGGTCCGATGTATCTAGGGCTCAGCTTCCCTCCTCGTCCGAACCGGATCGTCCCTCTAGTAGGTGATATCTTCACTAGCACCATATCACCGTCTGCGAACTCCATCGGTCTGCGACTAGCGTTAGCCCAGTGTTTCTGCCTAGCCTGAGCTACTCTGAGCCTGTCTCTGATCATCCCGACTTTCTATGCTGCATCCGTGATCATCTCTGGCCCAAGCATAACTCTGTCTTCGACATCATCCCAAAAGAGCGATGTGCGGCATCGTCGTCCATATAGCGCCTCGAAAGAAGACATACCAATACTGGCCTGGTAGCTGTTGTTGTATGAAAACTCTACCAAGTGCAGATGGCTCTTCCATGATCCTCCAAAGTCCAGCACGCAGGTCCTCAGCATATCCTCCAGTGTCTATATTGTCCTCTCGGACTGCCCATCTGTCTGCGGGTGGTACGTCGTACTGAACTTGAGCCTACTGCCCAACTCCTCCTGCAAGCTCCTCCAGTAGTGGGATGTGAATCTGCTGTCTCTGTCTGACACGATGCTCACTGGCACTCCGTGTAGGCGAACTATCTGCTGCATGTATAGCTCCGCCAACTTTTCGATGGAAAGCCCCACCTTGAAGGGTATGAAGTGCGCACACTTCGTCAGCCTGTCTACGATGACCCAAATGGCATCCTTCCCTCCTTGGGAACGAGGAAGCCCTGAGACGAAGTCCATCGTAATATGTTCCCACTTCCACTCGGGAATGGGTAATGGCTGCAACAAACCAGCTGGCCTCTGGCGCTCCGCCTTGACCTGCTGGCAAACTAGGCATCTCGAGATGAAACGTGATACATCCCTCTTCATTCCGTGCCACCAAAGATGTTCCCGTAAGTCACGGTACATCTTGTTAGCAACAGGGTGAATAGAATATCTCGATCGGTGCGCCTCCTGCAAGACTGTCTCTACTAGCTCTCCCTTCGGCACGCACAATCGGCTGCCATGCCTCAGGGATCCATCCTCTGCTATAGTGAAGTCATCCAGCAATCCAGCTAATGCCTGGGGTCGAAGTCTGCGAAGGCTCTCATCTGTAGACTGTGCCTCCCGGATCTGCTCCATCAAACCTGACTGAATGTCAAGCATCATCATCTGTATCACTGATCCTGGCCGAACTAGCTCGATACCGAGCTTCTCCAGATCCTCCCGCAAATGCCGATCAATCATCAGGTACCATGCCATCGGATGCCTGCTCAGCGCATCCGCCACCACATTTGCCTTCCCGGGGTGATACTGTAAATCGATGTCGAAGTCCTTCATCAACTCCAACCATCGTCTTTGCCTCATGTTCAGCTCTTTCTGCGTGAACACATACTTCAAGCTTTTGTGGTCAGTAAAGATTTCCATACGCTCTCCGTATAAGTATTGTTTCCATAACTTGAGTGCAAAGATCACCGCAGCTAACTCTAGGTCATGGGTAGGATAATTCCTCTCATGAGTCCGCAATTGCCTAGATGCATAAGCAATCACTTTCCCATTCTGCTGTAGGACACATCCTAGCCCCTTCCCAGAAGCATCACTGTATATGGTGAAACCTCCAGAACCTGAAGGTAAAGTCAGAACTGGAGCGGTCGTCAGCCTCCTCTTCAGCTCCTCAAATGCTGTCTGGCAGTCCTCTGACTAAATGTACTCTGCGTCCTTCTGCGTCAGCTTCGTCATGGGTTCAGCTATCCTAGCAAAGTCCTGGACGAACTTTCTATAATAGCCTGCTAAACCCAGAAAGCTCCTGATCTCTGAAACTGACGTCGGAGCCTTCTACGTCTCAACTGCAGCAATCTTCTTGGGATCCACCGAGATTCTATCTCCAGTGACTACATGGCCGAGAAACTCTACTCGGTCTAAAAAGAACTCGTACTTCGACAATTTGGCAAACAATCTCTCCTGCCTCAGAATCCCCAAAACTATCCGCAAGTGCTCTGCATGCTCCTCTGGCGTCTTCGAGTATATCAGGATGTCGTCGATAAATACTACGACGAACTTATCCAGATACTGGTGAAATGTCTTATTCATCAAGTTCATAAAGACAGCTGGCGTATTTGTGAGACCAAATGGCATCACCAGAAACTCGTACTGCCCGTACTTCGTGTTGAACGCCGTCTTCTGGATGTCTGCTGGCCTAACCTTCACCTGGTGGTACCCGGATCTCAAGTCTATCCTGGAAAATACCTTCGCCCCGCTCAACTGGTCGAACAAATCATCTATCCTGGGCAGAGGATATTTGTTCTTGATGGTGATGGCATTCAAAGCCCGGTAGTCAATACACAACCGGACTGTACCATCCTTCTTAGGTACAAAGAGCACTGGCGCTCCCCATGGAGAAGCACTGGATCGAATGAAACCCTTTTTCAACAGGTCATCAATCTTCTCTTTTATCTCTATGGCCTCCTTGGAATTCACTCTATAGCAAGCCCGGGATACTGGTGATGAACCCGGCACTAAATCTATAGTGAACTCCACATCTCTGTCAGACGGAAGTCCTGGAAGATCCTCTGGGAATACATCCATAAACTTCCTAATGATAGGGTGTGGCGGTGCTGCGTCCCCGACTGTCGCACAACAGTTCGGCTCTAGGCTGATCTCCGGCCCTGTCCTCCTGACACTGAATGGTGCTGTGCCTGGGGGACTGAACAAAATACTACCCTCATGGCAATCTATAGATGCATGGGCATAGCTAAGCCAGTCCATCCCCAATACGATATCATAACCGGGGAGTAGCATCACAAAGAATCGCCCCTCGAACTCTCTCCCGGCTATTATAATAGAGCATCTATAGCTAGCTCTAATAGGCACTGGTCCTCCTCCCGTCATTACTCTACTAATCTCCGCATTAGGTGTAGATACTAAATGATGTTCTTGCATAAACTCTAATGATAGGAAGCTATGAGATGCACCAGAATCAAACAAGCATAGAGCTAGAAAAGTATGCAAATAAACATGACCTGTAATGACGTCAGCTAAGTAATCGGGCTCTGAAACCTGCTCCAGCTCCGGCTCAAGGGCTAGGCTATAAACCTTCCCCTGAGGTCCCTTCTGCTGCTGCAGATGCTGTCCAAACCTCTGCTGCTGTGTCGGGAGTGGTCCTCTAGGCTTCGCTGCTGGGCAGTCCCGAATCTGATGGGTGGCAGACCCACAAACTAAACACTGCCCCAATCTCTTCCTGCAAATGGACCTGTCGTGCCCTGGTCTTCCGCAGAAAGAACATGTAGCTCCCTTCTGCTGCTGCCGGGGCCCCGAGGCTCTAACTGGCAGGGTCTGATAATGTGGTGTAGGGGGACGGTAAGTCTGCTGGGGTGGCATCGGTGCTCTCTGCTGGAAAGCCTGACGCTTGGACGGTCCCTCATGATGTACAGGAGCCGACCTTTTGCTAGACAGAAGATGCTCTTCAGTGCTCCGGGCCAACTCTAGGCTCTGGTAGTAGTCAGTCGTACCGTTCGCCACTATAAGAATGCCAATGTCTGGAACTAGACCATGGCAAAACCTACGGGTCATCTCCTCTGGATCAGCAACCAGACTAGAAGCGAAATGGCTCAGGCGACTAAACTCTGCCGCATACTCGTCAACAGAACGGTTCCCCTGCTGGATGTTCTGGAATCGTAGCCCCATGGCTACTCTAGCAGTGGTCGAGAAGAACTTCTTCTTGAACTGGGTCTTGAACTGGTCCCAGGTGGCTCTCCCTCTCGCAAACAATGGCTCATTCCGGAACCAGACTCCTGCTAAGTCTATCAGCAGAAATCCCGCTACCTCGACTTGGAGGTCATCCGGCATACTAACTCCCAGAAGCTTCCTCTCTACCGAATCTAGCCAGTCATCTGCTACTACTATGCCCTCAGTCCCTGAGAACTCCTTGGGATTCAGACCCATGAAGTCCTTGATCGTCCTCGCTCTCTGCCGTGGCTCTACATGTGGTGGGACCACGGGACGTCCCTCAGAATGCTCCATGCTCTGGCGGAGTAGGGTAGTCTGCTCCTGATGGGTTGTTAGGAACCCCTGGATCAGTGTGAGCAGCTGGGTCCCGTCGAGTGTGACGAAAGCCTGGGTGGGTATAGTGATAGGGGGTGGTGGAAGTATTGGGTCCTGCAGGGCCTGTGATGTGGAAGGTGGTATCTGGGTCTGTGGATCTGTGGAGTGGGAGAAAGTGGTAGGTGGAGATGTATCAGTCAACTGGTCAGCTGACTGGATATGGAGGGCCCCATTCTCGGGGGTAACATACTGGGATGAACGAGTAAGCACCATCTAAATTACACATAAAGGACTTTATAAGGACTTGTTTAAAGTAAGTAATCATATGCAAGAAAATCTAATTATAATAGCAAACATGCGTTATATTCCCTATGTTGCAATCCTAGCATTCCTCTAGGTGTTCTAAGCGTCTTTCCTAATGTTGTCTAATTACCTTAAGTTCCTAATTGCAGGCATGCTTGGTACAATAATGTAACCAAACAGTTTAGTCAGGACCTGCATGGGCCACCACTAAAAACATGTCACAACCCGCTACCCAAATTGTTGGGCCAGACCGAGTCATGCCCAGCCTACGTCGAGATAAAACGTAGTAAGCTGTTCTAGAGACAACAGGATAAGACTAAATGTGCTAACAGTTCTATAAGTGAAGAAGAATCATAAATGCTCCAAACACAAAAGTTATCGTATATAGTGAAATGTCCAAGTACAAATGAACTGTAAAGTAAAACTGGATACATGTCTAGTTACAAAAGATAGTCTAATACATGTCTACTCTCAAAAGTATAAGTAAACAAAAGACAACTAGGCGAGGTTCCCCACAGGAACATCCTCATAAAGCAAAGCTGGGTCCTCGACAGAAACTCCATAGTATGAGTCGCAGAGTAACTCCTCCTCAGTAAGGACACCTACAACGTTATCCTGTCAGGACGGGAGCAAGTACTGAATCTAGCAAACTAGCATATGAAACATGGAAATGAACATAAAAGGAAATAACTGGAAACATGGCATCACCCAATCTATCATGGCAAGGATACATATGTCATAGAGACAGATGTACATGTAGTGTTTAAAACTGTAGCAAGTACGTGATCGATCAATAGATGTACAATGTACTATGGTACATATAAATAAAATATACATACGTACAAGTCAACAGGCATAGGTGTACATTCGTACAGAAATACGGGATAATGGCCTGCGACAAGGTGTGCATATAAAATGCGACCTCGCTCGCTACTATAGGGGGGTCATGATCACGTACACTACTATCAGTTTCTCCATAATCCATATTCTAATCATGTGAGAGATACATCAAGACTGTTCTAAGCATGGTAGTAACTGGAAGTACAATATGTAGAGATCTAACTTGCTACCCCAAGGATCAGCATTTAACATGGTGGGGTTTGCAGTTCATTTATGTGACAATATGTAAAGTTCGTAGAAAGTACTTGCCACTAGCAAAGCAAAACAAAACAAGCTGCGATAACAGTGCTATGGATGTCCGGTAACTCGTCGCTGTAGAAGTAAATACAATAACTTAGTTTTTACACTAAGCTATAACACTAGGACACTAATTGGTGAAACACGACTTGTGATTGGGCACCTAGCCAAAATGATGATTTTGGCATAGGAGACCAATGTGGGGTGACACACTACTTTAACTAACTTCCTAGGGTCTTTACACTAGTGAAGGGTGGGGTTCAACACGGCTAAAACTCAAAATAACACAAAAAGCTACAAGTCGTAATTAATCAATAAATAAATCAAAAGACCATTGTGTTCTAACAATTTTTGAGATAGACAAAAATCCTAGTTTTTCTTAAAGTAAAGTACCAAAGTGATCTTTGTTAATCATAGAAATTTATTATAATTTTTCTGGAATTTATTAACCAGTACAAGTATTTAATAAAAATCAGGTTTCCTAAGTATACAGAAAATAAGTTTTGGTTTCATATGCCAAATTAGTGGCAAAACAGTAATTTAAATACTACAAAAATTATACTAAATTAGCTAACTTAACATAGTATCTAAAAACTATTTTTCCATAATTTTAGCAGTACTTTAAGTATTTTTTTAGAAAATTAAAAACAGCATTGCACACAATAATTAATTATCTGCGTATTTTGTCCATGTATATAATTTGAACCAAAGTTCAAATACAGGACCCAAGGCCATGAATCAAGTCCAATATGACTTGTACAGGTCTTGAATGTGTGAAAACACATTTGGGCCCAAATACCCATGCTAGGCTTGGACACCAAATGGTTGCAGTAATTTAAATACAATAAAAATATAATTTGGTAATAGTCAAAATAAATATTATTATTTTAATATGGTAAAGTTATGCATAGTAACTATAAAAGTATGAACATTATTTTATAAAGATAATTTACACTAAGCTAAGTGAAATACCAAAATAATATATATATACATAAACATAGGGATATTTATACATATAAGAAAAATACTCAACTATATTTTATATATATATACAAATATATATATATATATATATAAACATACATATAAGAAAATTCTCAACTATATAATATATATATATACAAAAATAATGTATACATATACATATAATAGTATATATATAATAATATATATACACAAGGAAATATATATACATAAATATATATGTATACATAATACATACATATATATACACATACATAAATATGTATATACATATATATATAAATATATATATATATATAAAAGAAAAAGAAAAAGGAAAAGAAAAAGAAAAAGGAAACAAAGACAGCCAGGGGGACTCGAACCCAGGCCAACACAGTGCGAGGGGGGGGTTTAGGTCGAGTCGGGCTGGCCAGGGGGTCAGCCCGTTGGCTTTGTTAGAGTAAGGGTTTCGTTTATTTTATTTAGGTTCGGTTTAATTATTATAAAAAATAATAAATCAACCCTGTGTCCTGACAGTTAGGGACACAGGTATCCTCGTGTCCTAGGCCTGCACGACACGTACGAGTTTAATCTCGCGTGTCCAGTTCTATCAAAATGTTCGCCAGGACACGGCGAACCACATACACGTGTACGAGACACGCACGACACAGTCTCATAACTGTTACCTGTGTGTCCGACTTCGGGGGGGGTGTTGAGGGTTGTGGACGGCGGAGGAGACGTCGGCGAGGCGGCGCTCGAGTGGCGCTGCCTTCAGCTCGTCGAGGCGAACTTGTCGACGGCGGTGGTTGGCGGTGAGGGTCGTCGGTGGACTGGACAGGGGCTCGCCGAAGCTAGGGTTCTGGTGGGGGTGAGAGTAGGAGATGGGGCGGCGCTGGCGGTCGTGGGGAGAGTTTAGGGTTAGGGTCTGGTCGGGGGAGAGTGGGAAGTTTTATAGGGGGGTTCGAGGCGGTGGGGGCAGCCGGATTTGGCGGGGGCAGCCGGTCTTGGCGGTCGGGGCAACGGAGTGGGTGAGGCCGAGGAGAGAGAGAGAGAGTTGTCGTGTGGGGGGGGTTTGGTAGTTAGCACTAAAGCCCCTATAGTTTAGGAAATTGCATAAAGATTTTAACAGTATAAAATGCAAAATAATATTTGCATTCCTCAATTAAAAACAAATTTCTAATTACAAACTGATATAAAAACATTTCAAAGATTTGCAAAATGATATTAAAATATTTTAAAAAATTTACAAATCAATATTTTCTACTTAAAAACTCATTTAAAAATTATAGAAAAATTCCTAAAAAATCCTAATAATTATTTTAAGGCTATTAATGACATAAAAATTTAATTAGCACTAATAAAACTAAAATTGAAAAACAGGGGCTTACAGCAGTCGTGGGTGTTCTTCCTCCTGCACATCGGACTCCTCCATCTGTAACCGAGGATCTGACTCCTCCACCTCCACTAACTACCGATATGGGGCAGATGTTTGCCTTCCTTCGGCAGATGATGGAGGCCCAGTGAGTCTAGACTGAGCCTCAACAGAGACAAACAGACGCGATGCGTCAGGACGTGAGGGATGCACACCAGTTGGCTCTAGCAGCTGTGGAGCAGAGGACTCCGCATCAGGGAGCGCATCCGAGGCCGAACAATATCCAGGACTTCAAGAAACTGGGGCCTCGTGACTTTAGCGGGACTGAGGGCATCGTATATGCTGACGATTGGCTCGAGGACATCGAGCGTCAGATGAGGGCTTCCCGCTTAGCAGACGACCTGAAGGTCGAGGCGGTGGGGCTACAGTTGTTAGACATTGCTCGCACTTGGTTCAGGAACGAGCCATACCTTGCAGGGGAGGGCCACACCTGGGCCGAGTTCAAGGTCCTCTTCAAGGCCAAGTTCTTTTCTCCTACAGACAAGATCGACTTGGCGAGGCAGTTTCAGCACCTCCAGCAGGGTAGTTTGTCTGTAGAGGAGTACGCTGCGGAGTTCGGCAGACTGAGCCGATACGCAGAGTACATGGTGCGTGATACAGAGATCAGGACGAGCCGCTTTAGAGAGGGATTGATATGGGATATCAAGATCCTCATTCCCTCCTTCTATGCGACCTATACCGAGATCTTTGCAGAGGCTCGCAAGGTAGAGAGGGAGTTGGGCCTGCAGCCCAAGAGGGACCGTGATATGTTTTCGGGGACTACTAGCAGCGCAGGGGCTGCTAAGCGTCCTCAACTCCAGTATCATTCTATTCTGCAACGCTCGCAGCAGATTCCTGCTCCGGTTAGGGCACCAGTTCAGCAGGTGCCCCGGCAGCAGCAGCAGGGACCGACGCAGCAGGTGCCTACTTGCCACTACTATAAGAGGTCCGGACATCTCTGGGAGGTTTGCAGGAGACGTTTGGGTGTGTGCCTATACTGCGGTACCGAGGGGCATCAAGCGAGGGATTGTCCTTCGAACCATAGCCGTGCAGCTCAGGGAGCACAGGGTAGGCCACCTATGGCACCGCATCATGTCCCACACCAGCAGCGGGATATACCCCGCCAGGGCAGGGCTTATGCGATGACAGTTGAGGATCCTGCAGGCATTGGATTAGGAGGTTAGGTCTTGCACTTCCTTTTTACCTATTTCTTTCCGTCCATTGATTAATGATTGCCTTCTTAGTACCTTTAGTTTGCATATGTGATGATCATGCTAGATTAAATAGAAAACCCCAATGAAGACTGCAATAGCATGATACTGTAGAGATTAAAACCATGCATGTTTCTTGATTCCCTGGATTGCATGTTATATAATTTAGGATAAAATTTAGTAGGCTTTAATTGTTGGGTGTTTGACCTAGAAGGAGTACGACCATTTTAATTTCGAGGACGAAATTTTCTAAGGATGGTAGACTTATAGCACCCAGTTTCTAAAATGAGGATAATTTTAAAATTTTGTAATTATAATCATTTAATAATGATATTTAAACCATGTTATGATTTTTGGTGATTTTTAGTTAATTTAAAACTATTTAAAACCACGACTTGTGATTTTGATGATTGACTGGTGTAACCCTAGAGTTGGCTAAGCCTAGAGACTAACCATGACCAAGGGAGCCTAGTTATGTGATTAGGATGACTAATCACGACTTTTTAGCCTAAGGGTATTTTGGTCATTTGGTGACTTTTGAATTAATATAGATTTTGGCCTTTTGGTAATATGCTAATTGATAGATTAGGCCTTAACCTAGAAACTTAGGCAAATCTAGATTAGCCTTGGTTGATTAGGTTAACTAAGTCATGTCATGATTATTAATATCTAGATATTTCTAGGTGAGATATTTACTCTTAGGATATTTGTGAAAAAGAAGCTTAGAACCAATAGGAAGGCCTAGAATTGGGTGGAATAATCCTAGCCACTCACCTATACCTAAACAACCCTAATTCCCTTAGATGAACAGCCACACATGACCCTTCCCCCTCCCCCCCCCTCCTATAAGTATCACACTTAGAAACAATTGCCTCTTTTAACAATTTCTTAGAACCCTAATTGTTCCTCCCCAAAATCCTTCCCCAATATCCAAATTAAGTCCAATTTGATCCTAATCAATTGCATCATCATCCCCAACAGTAGAGGAGACTTATGGAGGCTTGCTAGAGAGGTTTGAGGACATTTGAACCGTTGCAAATCGAGGAGGACATCAATACTAGGCCCTTTACATTGAGATTTCAACTCTCAATAGGTAAACCTATCTACACCCATTAAAATCTTGATTTTTCTTCATAGATGCATTCATTTAGGATTCCCCTAGGTGTAGCCCATGGTTGGTAGGATTTCGTGTCTGTTCGATACCCGTATCGGACACGTATCGGTGTTTTTAATTACGTGTTTGGTGAAATGTCTCAATGGATTAAATTTTAACCAATTTCAAATCTAATTTCAGTTTTGGGTAGCCTAATAGGTGGGGAATTGATTTGTAGTCGACTGGGTCAATTTTAGGTAGGTTTGGACACAGTACACAGTTATTGGGCTCGGACACGCAGCACGAGACACGGACGGGGCTCGTGCGGCTGCCCTGCTGCTCGACACTCCTAGCGGACACGACACTGAATCTTATGACACAAAAATTTGTGTACATGAGGGGGCAATGACTGTCATTAGGCACACAAAATTTCAAGAAATATTATTGAGTATTTTAGGAGAAAACCCGACTGTACTGTCTCGATCACACGTACACACGCGCGCACAGGAGCCACTGATACGCGTTCCAAACGTGGACACGAGGACACTTGGCCATGACTCAGGTATCTAGACACGTTCGCCTAGACCTACCCTAGCTACTGACACGTGCACGTGACACATGGATGTCTGTGTCGTGTCATACTTGGGTCGACACCTGTGCACGAGGCTGTGCACTGCACAGTTTTGACACAACAGTTTTACACCTATGGACACGGTTTTTGGACACAATTTCGACACGAATTATTCCCCTGGTATAGACACACGTATAGGCATAATATTCTCCAAGTATTTATGTATATATGCATATATATTTATATGTATCTACGTGTATATATGAGTATTTTTATAGTGTTATGTATAGATGTCTGTGTCAGTTCTTTAGGTTTGGCCTGTGTCCTAGGTAATATAAATATGACTGTATAATGTATATATGTCTGTATGATGTATATCTATATGTCTGTATGTATACATAATTGTTTTGAAATGAAGTTTGGATTTTAAGTCAGAAACTGAGAACTTAGGTTGCTATATTTTTTACTGATACTTCAAAACAAAAACCTGAGAATGTTGTTCAACTGAGATTGGGTTTTGAGTTAGATTGGTTTGGGATTGATGTTGGTTCAGTTGGGTTCGAATTTGCAGGTTCCTTTTGGTCTAATACTTAAATGAGTTATTATGAATACCTGTTAGTTTTGGGTTTAGTAAGGAATTACCTGGATATATGTATGTATACAATCTAATGTATATATAATTATGAATAAATGTAAGCTAAGCTGTGAGAGGTTAAGATTTTGGTTTTGGTTTTAGGATTGTGTATATGTAGGTATATAGATATATGTCTATATGCATGTTGTATATAGGTTATGGGTGAATTAGATTGAAAGAGGGGATGAGGGTTGAATAGCAGCAGTAAGCAGCAGGCCTTGTCTTGCTTGGCAGGCCTTGCCATGCTGCATTATTGGCTGGCCTTGCAGGCAGGCCTTGTCTTGTCCTGCAGGCAGGCCCAGCAGCAGTAAGCAGCAGGGTGCTGCCCTGCCTAGGCCAGGGTTGGCTTGGTTGGTGGCCTTGAGTGTGAGTGGGTTGGTGAATGAGTGAGTATATGTGTGAGAGTTGAATAGAGTTTAAGTTAGCAGTTGGGTTAGGTATTAGAATATGAGGGTTGGGTTTATGAGTAGGATATATAGTGAGAGTGAGTGTTACCTTGATTTTAGGCCAGGAGATTAGAGTGAAGTTTTGGGTAGAGAGCTAGTTGTAAAGGGTTTTGGTAGATATGTATGTAAGGTTATATATGATATAGGTTAGTTAGGATAAGGGGATGTGGTAAAGTATATATGGTATTTATATGCAAGGTAGGGGTTAGGCTTAGCCATAGGCTATAGGGGTTTTGGTTCAGTGGAATAACCTACGAGAGAGGTTTAGGATTTGAGTTAGTGTGTGTGTTTAGTGAGTTAGAGTTTAGGTTAGAAATTGAGTTGGAAGTTTGAGATAGGATTTGAGTTAGTGTGTGAGTGTGGGTTAGAGTTTTGAGTAGGATACCAAGTTGGTATCTTGGTTTGGGAAACCAAGTTAATATTTTAGATGTGATACTAGTTAGATATTAATACTAGAGGGTAGGTTTAGTCTATAGGTTATGGATGAGATTAGAGGGTTTACTTCATATATTATAGTGATATATAGATAGATGTGATACATGGGAAAAACCTAGATTGATTTCAAGTTTAACCCAAGTTTGACTCCTAGTTGACCAATCTTGGCTTGTTTGACCAATTTGACCTAGAGTTGACCAGAGTTGACCAATTGACCAAAAGTCAACTGTAAGTCAACCCTTGACCTAGATTGACTTAGTTTGACTTTATTTGACCTAGTTCGACCTAGACAGTAGACCAAAGTTGACCAAGAGTTGACTTTGACCTAGTTGACTTAGAATCATGTAGTTTGCATTGCAGATTTCCATTAATTCAATTGAGTACTTAAATAACCTGTTTTACTCTAAATAGGACTCTGTGACTCCAATTCAGACATCTGTTTTCATCAGTCATTCAGGGTGACAGGCGAGTACATTCTCTGATAATATTTCTGTTTTATGATATCGTCTTTGTTTCTAGTATTTAGTGTAGATATCCGTATTCTCTTGACACATGGTGCACACGGACTAGTATTGTCTGGATCCCGTCATAAGATGTTATTCCTCTTACATATATGGTATACACTGGACAAGTCTTCATTGTTTATTATTCATTGTATAGATACGATTCCTGCGTAGGCTCGCGACCTCCTCAGAGAATACGTGTCATGATTGGATCCACTATATTAGTCAGGGATGGGGGTGTTAGCGTAGATATGTGATCAATACACCATAGTATCACCATTTGTATCACCATTGTATCCTCACTGTATAGTGTTAATCATACCCTCACGTATGATTAGCCAGGCCAAACATCGTATCAAGTTCTAAGCCGATCACATGTTGAAACTAGTGCTAAACTCACATAGATATCAGTTCCAGATTTCGTACATGTTATACATTGTTTCCTTGTCTTATCTCATTACAGTTTTGATATACTCTTCCAGGATGCATGTACGCTCTACTTTACCTAGTATATTCTCTCTATCTACTGCTACATTTTCAATATTGTATAAATAGAACTGTTGTTTGAGATTTTGTACTCGTTCCCGTCCTGACTGGACCTGTTGAAAATATTACAGATGATGAGGAGGGGTGTCCTATCTATTACGGTCCTGATGACGTGGTTGGTATAGAGTTGGATACCCTAGTGCAGCAGGGGCTAGCTCTAGCAGATGAGGCCTTGGGATAGTTTAGCTGGTTCTAGTATAGTACTGGACTCTGTCTCCAGATTACTTTGGCTTGTTATTATTTGTTAGTTGTTTGTATTGAGATTGTTGACTCAGAGATTTTGGACTCATATTATTCTGTGTTGGATTTTTCAGGATGATTTTTATAAATCTTGTTGTCTTTATCTTTCAGTATTATTTATCGTCATTCTTAGAGTTTGTGACTGAGTATATTATATTGTCATTGCTTGTCCTCCGTTCGGAGTTGACCATTCTCGACAGGGTTTGATATTATACTATTGATAGATAGTAGACCTAGACAGCGTTCTACGCCGTTTCTACGGCATAGGCTGGGACGCTGTACGTACTCGTACCCTTACCTCGGGTGCGGGTCGTGACAATCGAGAGGAGAAAAAACATCAAAACCTTAACCCAAACCCTCCCAGATGCTTGGGCGGCACCCCCCGACCGCGCGCCGTCGTGTGAAGTCGTCGGACGGCGACTGAATCTCACCCGCACGCGGGATATGCGCACAGCCGCAGCGTCAAATGCTGTCCGCCGGGTCGAATTCGCTGCGTGTTTTCTTCACGCATACTCGACTAATCGTCGAGCCATTTCCTCTGGTATGCACCTAACCTAACCCCTTTCGTTTTGATTTAATTAGCTCGATTCACTTTTTACTGCACGCATCACAAACTGAGTCCAAAAATCGACAAAAACCTGTTACAAATAGCAAAACAGGGCAGTCCCCCACCCCCTATATTGGAAGGCTAATCGAGGGAAGTCCATTGGGAATATTTAGAAAGTAATTAACAACAGTTATAGACAACATATAGGGCTCCATGACCCATTTTGCAGAAGTCGATTTCATCGACTACGCACCGAGAAATCGGATCCCAAAGTTACCAAAAATCCGTTTTAAAATCAATAAAATCCTTCGATACGACGTGCGTTCCGCCAATCCGGACGACGTGGTCGCGAACCAAAAGCATCGAAAGGAGCGTAATGGCTTCGTGGACGTCTTGGCTTTGACAAAATTCAAATTGGTTGCGTGTGCGCGATGAATTTAATGCGTATCCGTCAAAATTCACTGTATCGACCACTTTGCACAAACTCCAATTACTTTGTGCACGTTCGTCAGATCGAGACGAAACTTGCGCCAACAGAACCGTATCATTTTTTTGGTCCTGCATGTCAAGTTTGGTCCAATTCTGAGACAGTTGATTGGATCACCGTTTTGCGGACCCTACGGTCTGACTCAACGGCGATTTTGTGCACGGCCCGTCAGAATCCAACTTTGGACATACGGTTGGGTTCGTATCAAAAATTGACCTGTTGACATATAGTTTGACGACTTTAGATGTCACGACCCGCACCCGCTTTTCGGACGCGAGTCCGTGAGCAAGCCCAGCTACGTATCGAACGGACTCCAGCCCGACTCGAATACGTAAACGCTGTCAAGGTCATGGGTATCATATCTAATCTAAACGATATCTCAATCCACAATAAGAATATGAAATATGAATGAACAAGTATGGGTCATGGTCTGCAGCCCATTAGCATATTGTTCGATTAGACTCTAAGAATGATATGAGCCTATAAATAAGCAGAGTATATCATGGTATGGAATATAAAGCACGAGAAGATAATAAAGAAATAACACAAACAAATACCTGTATCATACATCGCAATCCTCTATCATCCTGCTCTGCTAACTAACTCCATGTAGTCGCTAAACCTGAAGAGATCATCAGGTCCTCAGAGGACTAGCAAGATACATAAAAACGAGCCTTTCTAACAGTTTATTATGCATGAAGAAAAATACAGAATAACAAGTAAAACTGAGTAATGAATAAGCACGAATCTATACACTGTCTACACGAAAATGAACTGCTGAACAAGGACTAGAGAACTCATGTCAAGATATCAACGGATAACCGAAACGATACTCAAACCCTCGTCCTAGTGTGGACTCGCAGGTTTGAACAACTACTAATCCTCGTCCCTAGTGTGGACTCGCAGATTAGCATCACCCTCGTCCCTAGTGTGGACTCGCAGGCATAAACCCTATACTACTAACCCCTCGTCCCTAATGTGGACTCGCAGGCTAGCATCTACTACTAACCCTCGTCCCTAGTGGACTCGCAGGCTAGCATCTACTACTAACCCTCGTCCCTAGTGTGGACTCGCAGGCGTAAACCCTATACTACTAACCCTCGTCCCTAATGTGGACTCGCAGGCTAGCATCTACTACTACACCCTCGTCCCTAGTGTGGACTCGCAGGCTAGCATCACCCTCGTCCCTAGTGTGGACTCGCAGGTGTGGACCAATAACTACTAACCCTCGTCCCTATTGTGGACTCGCAGTTAGCTTCAAGGTTCAAGACACGAAGGCACGACTCAATCAAGGCACGACCAATAAGACACAAGGCTAACTGTGAACACGGTCTACAAATCAATGGTACCAATATATGAACAGGATATGAAAGATACATATCAATAATATGAGAAAACTGGATATAAATAAAGACAGTGCATGTAAATAAAGCTGTGTAGAAAGGCAAGGTATACTTGCCTGGGGGTTGCACGAAGAACCAACAATGTAACTCCAATCAATAAGTCAGAAAGTCCAAGTCATCACAACTATCTCCGAAAGCTGAAATAAACATTACCAACGTTCTCAGAATAGTCAAATTATCTAGGATTGCCTGTCCTTAAGTCCAATTCTGGACACAGGAGCAAAACGATAATTTCGGGCAAAACGATGTCCGCCGTTGGATCCGCTTTGTACCGAAAAGCGTGTCAGAGTCAATGGTCTCTAAAGTCGTCAAACTACATGTCTACATATCCGATTTTCCGATACGAACCCAACCGTATGTCAAAGTTGGATTCCGGCAGGCCGTGCACAAAATCGCCCGTTGAGTGGGACTGTGGGGCCCGCAAAACGGTAATTTTATCAACTGCCTCAGAATTGGACCAAACTTGGCGTACAGGACCAGAAAAACGATACGGTCCTGTTGGCGCAAGTTTCGTCTCGAGATAACGAACGTGCACGAAGTTATTCAAATTTATGTAAATTAAAGTTAATAGGTATTTATGCAATTAATTAGAAGTGGAAAGGGTTATATGTAATTATGCCATCAATTGTAGTTGGTTCCAGCGTTACTTATGTGAATGGTGCATGTTGTTTTTGTGTATGTGTTCTGCAAACACATAAAAAGAGAGGGGTTATTAAAAACTATACCTATTATTCTTGATGTCGAAAAAGAAAAGTCAATTTAAGTATACTCCATTAAATATTGTGTGTGTGATAAAAGAAAGGTGGGGACTTAAGAGAAATTAACTCCATGGTACACATACTGCTTATGGGAGTAGTGCAAATAAAGGAATATTATTTTTTGTACATGTGAATAGTGCCAGTTCATTTATGAGAGGTGAGAGAGAAGGATTAATTAAAATCTATTATTATTACTTACAAACTTCCTATAGGTGCATAGGGCCGGTTTTGGATGTGTACAATGTTAGCTTTTGAACATTGTATTCCTATTACATAAGCTACTGTCATCTGTTTCTCTATATATTAACCAAACACATAGGAAGGGAAAGGAATATTACCTAACATATATTGGACCCACCACACTGCTGCTATAGTATCATGCGGACACATGAAATGTGTTGGCAACAGAAAAACTTGGCTGGGATAGCGCTGAAAGTGTGCACACAGAGGCTATGCATGCGGTCTTCGCTGGCAGTTCAACTCGCGCACACGCCGATGGTCGAGCGCTTGCGTGAGCACTGTCCAGAGGGAGGCGAGTTTGGCAGCTACAGATCATGGTGGTTTCCGCACAGCGGGTGTCCGGTCAGCTTCCGCCCCAGCTCAGATGTATGCACGCGTGGGGTCGCCGGGATGTTGTGGCCATGTGTGCATGGTCACGACGGTGTTGCGGCAGTCGTCGTCGTCGCCGTGGCACTGTTGTTCCCACGTGCATGGTCGCGCTGCTGTGGTGCAGCACTGTTGGCCGCGCTTGGCATGCGAGACGGTAGCCCCGGCAGAGGGTGGCCGCGCAGTGGTGGTCTGGCACCAGCATCATCCGTGGTGGTGGTCGGCTCCCGCGCGACCGGCTGAGATTGTCGGGAGGCAGGGTCGGCCAAGCGGCGGAAGACCTCACGGCTACCGTTTTCATCGCCATCCTCGTTGACGGGGATGGAGCGAATAGCCCTCGAAGTTGTCGTCACCGCTGGCACCGCCACAGAATCAGAGTCAAAGGTGGAAGCGATGGTCCTCGATTAGGGTTTTTATTATAAATAGCTTATGTACACTTTTATGCATATATACTAGATGAAGGCAGAGCACCTATAATGATATGAACGGGAAGGGTTTGTAGGTTAGATTGGATTTAAAACAAAAAATATTTAATCAAGCCTATCAAATAATAATACTATAGTTATCTAGTTTGATTTGCTGTCAAAGAAAATCCAGAGTTTTTATTATCACTGTATATAGCAATATATATACCACACATACCTAAATATGATTTATTTGTATATCACTTCTTATTTTATTCACAGCATATTTATACAGGATATAATTAAGAGGTATTTATTACCAGCTATTTATTTATTATCACATAGCTAAACAGATATCTCATTATATCGGTAGGAAATTTTTTTTAATAATAATAAAAACTCAAAATTACGTGCAGGGGCTTACATTAGAACCATAGACTCTGACACGCTTTTCAGTACAAAGCGGGTCCAATGGCGGATATCGTTTTGATCCAAAATTACCGTTTTGCCCCTGTGTCCAGAATTGGACTTAAGGACAGACAATTCTAGCTAATTTGACTATTCTAAAAACGTTGGTAATGTTTATTTCAGCATTCGGAGACTTCTGCATGTGTTGACTGTTGTGGCTCATTTAGTGGTATAGTATTATCGGTTTTACCAGCGCAGGACCTCAGGCGAGTACATCTCTGATAGTTTTTATATGATTATCTCTATGAATCATGTACGTAGTAGTATCTTACATTGATATTCCATTGGTTCTTGACACGATGTTACACGATATAGTAGTTATGGATTCTTTACATGTTGTTCGTGACCAATTTATAATCATGTTCGTGACCTGTTTGGATCCATGAGTACTGGTCGGACGAGAAATACTCTAGACATGTAAACAAACCCAAAATTATACTTGCCTAATAGCAGCCTCACACTTCACATACGGGTGCCGGATCTTATTCTTGCCTAATAGCAGTCGCACATTTCATGTGCGGGGTGCCGATTTTGTATGACCGATTGTAGGAACGAGTTGTAAAGCGCAATACTCTAGAGGGGGGTGAATAGAGTAGGCAGTAGAAATTAACTATTTAAAAATGTTAGTAACAAGATCACATAATATATATCACAGATATGTAAATAAAAATAGAGAGTAGAGAGCAAATGCAAACACAAGGATGTATACTGGTTTTCTCTTGTGAGGACTAGTCCAGTCGGAAGAATTCTAGCTTCCAGTTGAATCCACTATGAAATTCACCACAAGTTTTCATCCGAAGTTCTTGCAACTTCTACAACGCGAGCTTTGATCCGAAGTACTCGACCAACTTTAATTGTGAAGTGTCTACCTTCAATCAAGCCTCTGATTACAATCGTTCTGAAACTTCTAGACCGTACCGTACTGGCAAATCGACTAGAGGATTGTAACTGGCTTAGAATTTGAAAATGAATAGCTCAGAATACTTTGGAAGAATTAGTAGGCTTATAGAGAAGAGACATGAAAGTGAATTGGTGTTTGAGTGAATTGAAATGATCGAAATCCTTCTCTATTTATAGTTTTTTCCAAAGGCAGAATTCTGACAGAATTCGGACAGAATTCGGACAGAACTCTATGAGAAAATCTCGTTGGGATCCGTAACTGCAGGAAGACCAAGTTCAAAAAGCAACGTTCACTAACCGAACTCTGGCCGAATTCGGGCCGAGTTCTGCTAGGGTTCTGTTAGGGTTTTTGCAAACTAGTTTTGGGCTTTTTGAAAAGTCAAACAGTTAGGAAGTAGTTTGGGCTTTTGTAAGTGGGCTAGTTTTCAAAAAGAAAGGGTATTTTGAAAACGTTTCTTAGGTAGCCTTTTGCCAGTATGATGCAGTGTACATCGTATTCCTAGACTCAATAAATATAAAAATACATTAATGAAATAGAAAAACCAAGAGCCCTTTGATGACGCCTTTCTTCAAATATTTGAGCAGACTTTGAAGACGCATTTTTTACTTGACGGCGGTCGTCCAAAGATAAACAGATCTGGAAATCTGAATACCTTTCGGGGCTTCGCCTCGAACCCCTGACAGGGGCGCTGCCCCCTCGACCCCTGTCCACTGACCGAGCAGCGGGACCCCCGATGCGAGGCCCCGGATAGGTCGTTAGGCGGTTCAGAGAAATCTTCTTATATAACCCGTCTTTGGCCCATCAATAATTCTCCATTGCATATGTCCTAGTTTGACAAAGCTTGATCATGCTTACAGCATGTCTACAAATACATGTTAGACAAACAAAACAATATGATACAAGCATAGCAATATTGATATTAGGACAATACTAAGTTTATAGCAACATGATAGTATTACATGAATATTAGTGATATCAATATGGTAAACTTAATTGATTAGCCATATTCAAAAGCATGATATAATCATTGGGCTAACAATCTTCCCCTTTTTGATTATGGCAAATCCTTTAAGTTTATATATATACAATAGATGCATGTATCACTAATAAACACATAATACTAGAATATTGTCTGCTATGCTAACTTAAACTTATTTCTCCCCCTTTGACATGATCAAAAAAAGCTTTTCCGTAATTAGAGCTAAAATGAACTCAAGCATAAGTAAAGGAGGAAAGCAAAAATAATCATGATCAAGGAATAGGAGAATAGGGTAACGACAAGTTTTAGAAAATTGCATAACTAAAGAATAAAAACTTATCAAACCACAATATAGTTGGTTGAACTTAAAAACATTGAAATCAATCAATACATAATTTACCAACTAGAAATTCAAAAATGAATGAAATATGTTTTGAATGTCATTTGACCAAAAAAAATCTATCAATATAGTAGAAATCAATCATTGGTCATAAATAAATCATGAGGAATAATAATTCACAGATCTAGTATATATAAAAGAATCAAAAGTATAATGAGATTTTTAACAATGATCACAAAAAATATGATTCATAATTTGCACATACAAATTAGTGAATCAATTCCATAAAGAGTATAATCATCGAAAAAGAAATCAAAATAAACTAGAATCTATGCAACGTCTATATCAAAGTTCATGCATTTGAATTCAACTACCTTAGCATGATATATATCCATCAGATAAACATGAAGGTAATGAAGACAAAAATACTTGAGAAGGAGAAATTCAGTAGACTTGAATGCTCCCCCGCAAAGTATGATCAGTCTAAATATAGATAATCATGAACTTTGAGATAAAACTCAATAAGAAATGCCAAATCAGTTTAAACTCAAAAGGATAATATATATATTAATTTTAGCAGGATAACTTTTAGAAACTTAAAATGAGAGAATTAAAAATAAATATTAAAATCATACATTCTCTCATAAAACCAATAAATCCAAATATCATGAACAACTCAACAAGATATTTAACTAAGACAATATAAATCCATGGTGAACTAGGTGTACCACATATTAAGGGCATAAAATAATTGAAACAATTAATTTGCTCCCCCTTAAAATATGCGTATATAGTTCAAAAATAATTTATATGCATAAAATAGATAAAATAAATAATAAAAATCTAAGGAATATCCAAGATATGCATCTTTTTCTTTTTCTTTTGATCAAATTCATATAAAATTCCAAACTCAAAACAAATATCATCTTTAGGCAAGAAAAAAATATCCAATGAATAAATGCTTAAAGATGAACAAACAAAATATATCTCTAATATATATATATATATAAAAAATATTTCAAGACATTAAAATATTTTGAAAACTATCTTTAATAAGAACATTTGAGTACATGACAGATTCAATAAATCGAAAAAAAATCAAAAACGTTTCAAAAATGTAGAATTTATTACGAAAAACTATCTTAGTAAATGTTCGAATGCGTCCATTTAGTCCTTAGACTGAAAGCTGGAGATTCGAATCATGGAAACAATTTCAATAAAGAATCCATAAATCATAAATAAATCCATTTGAAAACATAACTAGATAAATGTCCAAAGAAAAGCGTATTCTAGATATGTGGCATGTCAAGGGAATAATTGATTTGAAATAATTAACTACTCCACCTTTACATGGCTATATCCAAAATAATAATGTTGACAAAATTTTAAAATAAAATTCAGAGACATATTTTCGGAAGTAGGAAACTACTTAAAAATATTAGGTCTTCTTATCAAAGTTCATTTCTTCCCTTTTAAAGCCTTAGCACGGTGTCCTCCTGACAACCGTAGGGTTAAAGAAAAGAAACGCTTTAAGAGAGACATTCAATTTGCATGACTTCTCTCCTACAAAGAGTTACTGTTGTTGTAAGTAACTTGAATAAGAAGAAAATAATATAAAGCTCAAAAACATAAATATTACGAATATTACACAAGATAAGATGACACAATACCATAATATTCAATGAGTAGTCACGAATACGAAAAACAATCATTTTTAGACAAAAGAAGAAATATCCATTAAATAAATTTAAAAATAAAACAATCAAAAGATATTTCAAATTAGCAAGATGAATAATCGTATAAGTTAAATGATGACATAAATTGATCTATGTTATAGAGACAAGATAGATCAACATATGCTACCTTTTGTGACAATATAAAGAGAGAATATTATCCATCAAAGCTAAAATCCAAAAATAACCATCAGATAACAATTGCAATTAGATCTCAATAAATCTTTAGTTTATAAAGCGTTGATCAATCTTGGGTTAGCTGTAGGGGTACTGTCCCAGCGGAGGTTCACCGGAGAACACTTATGTACCGCTTCGCTTCGACCGTAGTCGTGGTGACAGACAGACCCTTTGTAGGCTTGTACCCAAAACAAATCTCTTCTTTAATAACCGAGGATTTAAGAAGAATTAGTGCAATATGAAATAAATTATATTCTATGAAAAAAATCTTAGAACAATGTAGCATACGGTATAAGATATATCAATTACATTTATCCATATGTGCTACAAAATCATTGGGTAACAATAAAATATAAAACATTTATAAACCAAAATGTAAGACCTGGATACGTTGATATATTCTGGAACCTAGGAGACTGGGTTCAGTACCTTGGATCCAGAACTAGATAATAGTTGTATTTAGACCTTAATAAATCTTAAGTCTATAAAGTATTGATCGCTTCGAGTTAGCTGTAGGGGACGGTTCCCAACTAGCGGTAGTCCGAAGACTAGTGCACCGTGTCGCTTCAGGCTATTTACACCTGTATGAAAGAAGGACCCTTTCGGCTTGTTCCCAAAATGATCTCAACTCTTAAGAACTTAGATTCAAAGGAATATATGCAGTATCATCGAACAACATTGAAATCCAGAATCCTTAAAAGTAAATACTGAAGGAATAGTTTTTCAAGATTAAGATACTAAAAATATCATGTATCCAAAATGTCAACCAAAAAGCCAAGAAAAATATACATCATTAAAAGAGGCTTTGAGGAAGAACCTAATAAAGAGAAGAACATAAATTTGTTCAAAGTAATCAATAGCTGAAGTATGAGATAAGTACAAGTTTGAAACTACTTTTCAAAATAATATATATAGAACTTGAACTTAACTCATATATCCCCATAGAGATATTTATACAAAAATATAAGAAACATGAGCAATATATAATGAAAATAATTATTCATGTATCCTTAATAAAAAATGTCACAAGATCAAAAACATGCATAAATAAACTTTATCAGACAAAGATGTAATTGATTCATAAGAAGTTAATCACAATAAAATTTGAGAATCAATAGTGAATATATTATGCAAGCACAAGGTTAACATAAAATATATGTAACTTTTCAAGTAAATCGAAGACTTGTGCTAAACATACATACTCACAAAATATCGATCAAAGTAAATACGACATGTTAAAGACAAATCGGTAAGAAGTGACCATTAAAAAATATTAAAGATGAACAGTCAAAAACATATTCACCAAAAACAAAGCTCCTATGCATGCTTCAAGGATAAAACTAAAATAAAAGTATACATAGATAAATGTGTCACACTAATAAAATACTATATAGTGTGAACTAAACATTTAAGCTAAACAACTAGTCAAGCTAGGATTATGTCTCACACTGATTCAAACAATAAAAAATATCAATGAAAGCTAATAGTAAGAAGTCAATAAGAACATGCTAGATATTAAAAACTATTTAGGAAGCATGTTACCGAAGTGGTTCTAGTGACCACACTTCTGTTGGTACAATTGCATGGAAAATGACCTTTGTAACTTTGCAATCACCAACATGTTCCATGGTTCTATTTGATACGAGAAGCTTCACCTGCAATATTAGGTGAAGACTTTGGTATCCAATACTTGGATCCACATTTGTTAGCTTTGGGAACCCATTTGCACAAGTTCATATCAACAAGTTTTCTAATTTGACAACGATTAGAAACTTGTCCATTCAAACCACAATAATGACAGAAAGTATTAATAGTGCTATGTGCAGCAGTATGAGAACGTGCAGTGGAATGACATGATGTGCGTGGATACTTGTAATAGAAAGCATAGTTGTGTGAAGCTTTAGATTTGCTTGCTTCCTTTCTAGATGATCTGTCGTGTGTGACTTTGTGATGTGTCACGTGTCTTGTGTTAGACTGAGTCATAGGTTGTACTACCTGCTTTCCCAATCTAATCTCTAACTTTTTAGAGTTAGCACAGATCTCATCATACTTAGCAGAAAGAGCATCAATTCTACATGAAGCAATAGAATACTTCTTTTTTCTGATTCTAGTTCCTCCTTAAGTTTAACATTTTCTTGAGTGCTTTTCTCAATGCAATCAAGTGCCTCATGCAATCTAAACTCAAGTGTGACAATCTCAGTAGAATTATCAGAAGGAGAACTATTTCTAGCATCATTCAATAAGCAAGTAAGCTTTTCATTCTTCCGCTTATAGGATAGAATATCCTTTCTAGCTTGCTTATACTTATCTAATACTTTCTTGTGTTCTTCTAATAGATCACTGAAAGCATCAGATAACTCATCATGAGAAAAATTCACTCTCTTCCAAAAAAAGAATTATTTTGTACCTCGTTTGATAATGCCATTGAGCATAAATTTGTAGCTTGATGAGGTCTCTCTTCTTCTTCAGAATCTATTGCTTCACTTTCACACCATATGCTCGTGCTAGTGTACTTGTGAGACAATGATCTTCCTTCATTTGATTATTTGTAGTGACTCTCCTTTCTTGTAGTAGTACAATCTTCTTGGATGTGGTCTATCTTCTTGCAGTTGTCACATACAAGCTCTTCTTCGTATAATAGATTATGATGTACCTTAAATCCTGATTTTGTCATGTACATATTTGCATCATTAAGAAGACTATCCTTCTCTGTGGAGTTGCTAGCTTTGCTTTCATACCTGCACTCATAATTAGCTTCAAGAACTTTCCAAATTTTATGAGATGTTGTACAAGTATTAATAAGATTGAATACATTACAGTCTACAGCACAATAGAAAATATGCATAGCTTTTGCATCAAGGCTAGCTAACTTCTTCTCTTCCTCCGTGTAACTATAATAAGGCTTATTGATTATAGAGGATGTGAGAATAGAAGTGATAGTAGGCTTCTTGTAGCCATTTACAACAATTGACCATAGGTCAAAATCTAGAGACTTTAGGTAGAAGCTCATCCGTGTTTTCCAATAGTTATAGTTTGTTCCATCAAATAGTGGAGTCTATTTGAGGATTGCTCTTCAGTTGTGAAGTACATACTTGCCATATGTGATATAGTGTTCTATATAACAACAGTTATATAATAACAATATTACCTCGCTTTACCTGTATAATCCGCTCTGGTAATGAGGATCTGCTCTAAGGATGTTAAGCCAAATAATAGAGTCCTTGCTCTGATACCAATTGTAGGAACAATTGGGATCAGAATATAATACCTCTAGATGGAGAGCCTGCTCTGATACCAATTGTAGGAGCAATTAGTATGAGCATAATATCTATATACCAAGCACCCGCTCTGATACTAATTGTAGGACTGATTGTAGGAACGAGTTATAAAGCGCAATACTCTAGGGGGTGAATAGAGTAGGCAGCGAAATTAACTATTTAAAAATGTTAGTAACAAGATTACGTAATATACATCACAGATATGTAAATGAAAAGTAGAGATAGAGAGCAAACGCAAACACAAGGATGTATACTGGTTTCCCTCTTATGAGGACTAGTCCAGTCGGAAGAACTCTAGCTTCCAGTTGAATCCACTATGGAAAATCACAACAAATTTTTATCCGAAGTTCTTGCAACTTCTACAACGCGAGCTTTGATCCGAAGTACTCGACCAACTTCAATTGTGAAGTGTCTACCTTCAATCAAGGCTCTGATAATAATCGCTCTGAAACTTCTAGACCGTACCATACTGGCAAATCGACTAGAGGATTGTAACTGGCTTGGGATTTGAAAATGAATAGCTCAGAATACTTTGGAAGAAGTAGTAGGCTTATAGAGAAGAGATATGAAAGTGAATTGGTGTTTGAGTGAATTGAAATGATCGAAATCCTTCTCTATTTATAGTTTTTTCAAAGGCAAATTCTGACAGAATTCGGGCAGAACTCTATGAAAAATCTCGTTGGGATCCGTAACTGCAGGAACACCAAGTTCAAAAAGCAACGTTCACTAACCGAACTCTGGCCGAACTCTGGCCGAATTCGGGCCAAGTTCTGCTAGGGTTCTGTTAGGGTTTTCGCAAACTAGTTTTGGGCTTTTTGAAAAGTCAAACAGTTAGGAAGTAGTTTGGGCTTTTGTAAGTGGGCAAGTTTTCAAAAAGAAAGGGTATTTTGAAAACGTTTCTTAGGTAGCCTATTTGCCAGTATGATGCAGTGTACACGTATTCCTAGACTCAATAAATATAAAAAATATTAATGAAATGGGAAAACCAAGAGCCCTTTGATGATGCCGTTCTTCAAATATTTGAGCAACTTTGAAGACGCCTTTTTCACTTGACGACGGTCGTCCAAAGATAAACAGATCTGGAAATCTGAATACCTTTCGGGGGCTTCACCCCCGAACCCCTGACGGGGGGTGTCACGCCCCGCTCCCGTAGGAGCGATCGTCCTCGCTAAGGCGTGATGCCGCACGAGCCTAGATTGCGCCCGTGCAAGGCGGGTTCCATAACGGCCGATTACAGCGGCGGCGACGGGGTCGTCGCACAGAAGTCCCGAACAGAGACATTGAACACGCAGCGAAAATTTAGAACAAACACAAGTTATTCAAAGAAGCTCTTTTATTGATATTGAAACAACGGTTACATTGGGGGCACAAGGCCAAGATTACAATCACTCAAATACACTCGTCTCACATTACAAATCGCTCAGCTCTCTCTCATCTCTCGATACATATTGTCGATCTAGCAGAAGCTTCGAAGGCGATGTCCATACATTATGTCCCGTATAAGTCTTCGAATCTATGCGGCCGCACGCTTCGAATCGCCAAGGAACTCCGTGCCTCGACGCATCCAAGCGAGCTCCGCGCCACGAGCTTCTACCTGTGCCTGCACATAAACACTGTGTGGGTGTCAGTACCACTGTACTGGTGGAGTGAGCTCCTCGCCCACCCATGCAAAACCGACACGTTTATTTTACTTTGTGCAATACAAGCCCCTTTTACGATTGTCTTTCTAGTCTTGCCTTAGGATCGATTTTAGGACCGACGCTCGGCCTATTTAGTATCTTTAGACCATCTCCGTACCTTGCACTAATAATGTACCCATACTTTGCCTAACTTGACCTTTCTCGTGCTTGTATTGTCAACGTACCGACTCATACTTGTCTTTCGTACCATACTCTTGGACGTAACGACTAGGTCGTGTCAAATACTTGCCCGTTGCCTCAAACATCGAGGTCGTGCCTCGCAGCATAACCTGACTTATCCAAACTCACCTTACGGCCCTTTTCGATACGACGCGCAACGACTAACCAACTTATGGAACCGGTGTTAAGAACTCGAGTACGATGCCATATCTCGTGCCGAAGCACGTGTCTTTACATATAGCCGAAACGTAGACTTTATAATACTTTGGGTGCAACCGAGCACACATTTCAACTATTCAACGCATACCGTGCTTACACTTCCTTTGTTATGACCGACATCGTGCATGCGGTTCGCCGCTTAGCATGCCGATTATCTATATGAAAGGCCACTGGCATGACAAGCCTTCGCGGACATAGCTCGGGTAGGCGGCGGGTCCTTCGATGCAAGGTAGCTAGCCCCATGGAAAGCCCCCGACTACCCACGCAATAAAGGCATGCGCTGCTAAAACGTCTACCTCCTAGGACGACTGGGCCCGGTGCCCCGGCGTATAACCAGTCTAGACAGAAATCCTTGTCGACAAGGTGTCCAATGACCACGCACCTACGAGACATCTAGACTCACATAAATGCATGGCGTACTTGTTGGTACGACCGGAACTATACTTAGCAACTCGTGCTTGAATCACACTTGGCATAACGTGCATCGGGGCCACGAGACTCCCAACTGAGGGACCGCCTCGAACTTCTA